>CATIWR010300204.1:0-11645 GCA_949677035.1 Omphalea diandra
GACAAGTGGGAGGCTCTGCACTTTCCCTATCATACGATTCTGCCAGACTATTCTATTTCATTCATTCTCCATTCAAAACCGTCTACTCCGGGAACCCATAATCTGACGATTCTTTCATATGATTTTTTTCGTGAATTCGACATCAGTGATCTACGACCATCCTTTCTTCTTTCCATTCCAAAAAGGAATGGTTGGTATGCGGTCCGTCCTTAGAAATACCCGGGGAATCCCCCTTTTGTGATTCTTCCAAAGCGTGCTTCCCTTTCTTGTTCTTCGAGCTCAACTGGTCATGCTTCTTTCTCAGTTGCGCGATTCCTAGCTGCTAGATCCGGATGTAGGTGAGTCTGATTGTTCTGACTTCTACTGTTGTAAGTTGCCTTAAGGCGCCTTCCAGTTCCAGCCCAATAGGGGAACTTTCCGGTCCATTTAGAAGAAGGAAGAAAAACCTACGTATCCTTTCGCCTGGAGCTAGGGTCAAAGATCAGTCCAAGCTAGGATCAGCTCTCGGAAGTCAAACTTCTCCTCTGCAGCTAGGTCAGTTCGGGCTACGACCCTTCGAGCAGGGCAGTTCATGAGCTGCTATCTCCGACCGAGGTTAGGTCTTCTTTTGCTCTGCTGCTGTTATTCTTCCTCCAACCTGTACACAAGCCAAGGCTTCTCGAAGTCAAGTACATCAAAGGTAGGGGAAGAAAGGGTCATCTTAGGATGGACTCAATATCTATTATCTTGCCACTTCCCTTTCTCCAAATCTTTCGTTTCAAGCATCAAACGGAAAAAATAGTAAAAAGAGAGTAGACATATAAACAAGTAAACCCGGCCCAGGAAGAATGTACCGAAACATCATATGAGACTGAAAGCTTCGTCTACCCTGTCTCTTGTGAAAAATTCTGTATTGATCAACCTGTGTGACACTAGCCAATCAATTCATTCAATCGACGAACTGGTCGGGATGATAACCAGAGACTTTTCCTGTTCTTGGAGCTCAATCACTAAGGCGGGCTGCTTTCCGAGTCTCCCCATTTCTGTATTTTCAAAAATGGGGATCCCTCCTATCCCCTGCTAGCTGGATAAGGTGGGTTGCTTTCTCATAGTCTCCATTTCGAGATGGTGGATCAGGCTAATCAGACTTGAGCTCTCTCGTCTGGAATGGAGGGACGTTTAAGAATTCCTTTGGTAGTAGGTATGGGGCACGCTTCTTTCAGGAGACAAGCTACCTGAGGCAAGTAGCTAGTTGACTGTAGGTTTAGAGCACGCTAGGATATTTTCTAACTAATTCTCTCTCTCCGGTCTTGCTCTTCCTCTTGCTAGGCGAATGGGCTTTGGATCCCCCAAGAAAGGTTTTCATTCCTGCTCTGGGGGTTGTCGTAGATCACTAGGAGAGATAAGAATGTATTAGCTGTTAGCTCTTCTTGCCTAGTAGCAGTAGCGCTAGGCTGTCTTCTCTTTGTAGTTGGGAGAGCTGGATGGCGCAAGGGGTCTTTCTTTAGGAATTCTTAAACCGCGGGCTCCATCTCCATAAGTTCTTGCCGAGGACTCGTCAGAACTGCCCTTCCCTTCCTTCCTTTCACCAAGGGAGCCCTTTTTCTTTCGCTTACGCGCCTCTACAAAAGCCATTATTTCGTCTAGGCCGATTTCACCCCACTTCGGATCCCTTTAGAAAAGGATTATACAAAGAGTCGATCAGGCCTTGTAGAAGCGAAGATCGATGTCCGTCCCAGCCAGCCCATTCGACGAAGCAATCTTGGACCCTCTTGGCTTTGCTTTCTGGCATATTCTACTGAGCTTCCTTTACAGCCGACTAAAGAAAGATAGGATTAATTACTTACTTTTTCTTTAAGCCTTTATGAAGAGTTAGCTGAGGTAATCCAATAGGTCCCAATTCAATAGGGATTATAAAGATTAGAAAGACTATCCTTTCTTTACACTTATAGGTTAGCATCATCCTTGCTTCGGCTTGATTACGAAGAAGAGGCTTAAGAGGGCTCACTAGACCACGAAATGACTAGGACAGAGGAACAAAGGAGAACACCACCGCCTTACACGACTTCCTGTTACAGATATTTTGGATCTTCCTGATTTCCCTTTCTGACTAAAGCTTTCGGACTACTGGTATTAAAGGAGCGGACTTCCCTTTTAAACGAGCTCCATCCCTTGCTTCGCCCACTACTGCTAGAGTACATAAGACTTGGTACACTTAGAGAACACCAGCTCATGAACTTTGCCAGTCGAATGGGCGGAACCTGACTCATCAAGCAAATAAAAAAGGAGCCTTCCATAATCATAATGGGCTGGCCCGCATATGAAGCGTCACGTAGCATCTTTAGTTCGTGAGTTCTCGAGCTGCTATGCTTTAGCGTATCAACAGGGCAAGGCTTACTAATACTAATCGGCTCGATCTTTATCGTAATCGTATAAAGAAGAACTGGCCTCGCGTCAGATATTGGTTGCGCGGATCGGCGGCTTGCAACATCACATCTGGAACGACCGATCTATGAATCTAAAGCTTTACGCGTAGAAAGACGTCCAGAAAGCTTGAATAAGATTGTTTCATTTTTCTACGAAAAAGAAAGATTTCTGAATTCTGAAATAGTCTTTCACTCATGCATTTCCTTTGCAGCAAGAAGAAGACATTGTTGATGCAGTTGCGCACATTTATTCGTCGAGATTGGGTTGGTCTTTCTTTTATGGAAAGGGTATCTTCCTCATTGGGGTCCCCGAAACTCTCATTTTTATAAGCCAAGGTATAGTAAAAAAGAACAACTTTGAATTGTCTGGAACCCCTTTCTATAGCTTCTAGCTAAGCTGTGACCTTCTTCCTTTGGGATATTAAGTATAATAATAACTCATTGTACAACCATCTTGGCTATATCATTTCCCGCCCCAACCACCCATATGAGTGAACAGATAAAGAGAGTGAGTTGGCGTACCAAAAATGGAATTACTTTAAAAACCTTACTCTGCCTCTCGAAATGCTCTTTCACAATGTGATTCAATTGTATCCAAATTATTACGCATAGCTATATCCTCTCCATTGGGTGAGAAGGGAAGACCAAGCTTCCAAGTCCGTAGTGGAAGAACAATCTTATACGCCATTCATCAAATCATTCCATTTAAGTTGAAATGAGTAATGCATCGGATGGTGAATACCGGAGTCACATTGAAATTTGAATTTCATAGTAGATTATCCGCCCCTTCTCGTTAAGCTAAGCAAAAGATTCAAGATCATAGATCCAGATTCTGCTCCTCGAATTGTATTTGCTCTTGCCTATTATATCAAGTCATGTCATTCTGGTCTTCCTACCTTTAGTTCTCTATCGAAATCACAAGCGGAGGGGATAAATTTTCGGACTATGACACTTTGGCAATTTTAGCATCTTTCTGTTGTCAAAACCAATGTTTTGACCTACCCTATGGGGAATTGCACCGACCAGTCACCTGCTCTGCTTAGTTTTATTAGTTTTTAGAATATCTGGAAGGAGGAAAGGGCTAAAAACCATATTAAAGTATTATTCCAAAGCATGCTCTAGAAGTGCTACATTAGAGTAGAGTAGCGCTCCATATCTCCTCCATTCAAAAGGAACTTCGAGGGACTGATGGAAACCGAACTTAATATATTGTCACATGTGAATCTTCCTTGCCTGCCCGGTTTACAACCTTACCTTTTTTCTGCGATTGAGTGGGCTCATCTTAAGACTAGATATGTAAGAAAATAGGAGTAAAAACACTTCGGCCATAAGAAACTGCGCCATAGCCAGATGGAGAAGAATTATATCTAGGAAGATATCCTCCCTCCAAAAGAGACTACAACTCCAATGGATCTCAAACCGCCTATGCACTATGTTCGCTTGGCTGGGAAGGGCTTAGCACTACACTAGAACTTCAACAATTTGAGAAGATTCTAATCTAGTTGCTTTGTTAAAAGCAGGGGATGAGCTTAGGATTGCTGTAAAGTAACTCACAGGATTAATTCATCTTTCTCACTGGCGGGCTTGCCTAAGTAAGAGAATAGACTGCTGTAAAGAGCCTGCTTGAAAACTCATTTGCTTAACTCTCATCTAATGTATTAAAATAGAATGTTTGAAAATGAGCTGGCTGGGCAGGAATCAATCCTATTATTTGAATATCTTCCCAACCTTTGCTTCCAAGCCCGGCCATTGGCGATGAGATAAAGGCTATTCCACGGAAAAGCTACTCTGGTGGTCCAGAACCAGAAAGTAGGCCTTACGAGGGCGCCCTAGCTAGATTCACTCCCGGATTTGATTTGAACGAGGAAAGTAGGTCTTTTTGGCTTAAGATTATACTAATAGCCGTCCATTTGAATCGTGCAACTTTATATCATATCACAGGAGCTTCAAGCATTCGTCATTTGATCTTCTTCTCTTCTTCTAGAAAAATAAGAGAAAGATAATAGTCTGGCTTACTTCTTAGGCAATTAGGCAATGGGAATAATGGAACTATAAAGGCGTAAAAAAAAAAATTGTATCAAACCTTTCCGATAGGAGAAAATATGGCTACACAATCATTGGTACTTACTTTGACTTTCTCACAGGCGGTATTCCATAACTCGTCGTTAAATAGCGTGAGTTCCAAGCCAGCAAATATCCCTTCCTTGGTTGGAAAATTCGTTATCACGCTTGCGGTAGGGAATCGAGTAAGTTAGATTTAGATTCCCCAGTGCCAGTTTTTTGTGCGAGAGTTCATTTATCTTCCCACTCCATTTCTCTGCCTTGCTTTGCCGAACAGTTTAGCTCTCTAATTCTACTAGCCAAACAAATATTATACTCGTTTATAGTATAAAAGCACTCGAAAGCGAAAGAAACGATCATCTGCATCTGCTTTTTTAGCCAAAATAGAATTTGGATCTTGACGATAACTCAGCCCCATTAAGAGTGAGCCTTTTCTTCTTGAAGCAGTCCACGCATGAATGATTCTCAGAAGAAAAGCCATATTACAACATTTGAGAGTTAGAGCACAGAGCAAGACTACCTTTACAGATCGAAAACCATACTAAAAAGAGTAAGGGAGAGCTTTCAATTGAGATTTAGGGCATCGTTGGGAGGACTTAATGAAGGAAGAGATGAAGTCCAGCGAGAGGGCTCAGAAGAAACTGAAGACTGATGGTTAAGAACAGTGCATCAAAGTTAAGCTGCCAGATAGTACTACCTTCTACAGCTTATAGAAATGAAAGAACAGGCTATAAAACCTATTTCCGGATTCATTCTAGCGCTTAAGGTGCGGTGCGTAGCGGATTTTCCTTCATTGGTTGATCAATCAATGTCTCAATGACTGCTATATTGCTAAAAAGGAACTCTATCTAATGCTAATTGAGGCCTACCTTCCCCCTGGTTTCAAGAATTAGCCTTATTTCCTTGATTCAGGAAAGATAAAAGCACAGGTCAAAGATGCAGCATGGATGCTATATTATCTTCTCTTGTACATGTTATGTAGATCCTATTTATATAGATGTATATAGGATAAGCTGCTTTCTTTCCTAACCGGTGCCATAAAAGCGAGCAAAGAGGCTACTGACTAGCTATAACGCTTAGCTGCCAATAACCTGACTGCGTCCCCATCTGCGTCAATGCAATCTCTTTTGAAGGCTCAAAACCCCAACCCAAAACTCTTACCACCACACTGAATTATGAACTTAAGGAAGGTCAAGCCAAGCCTGAATGGAATCTACTTCGTCTGGTCGAGAAGGGACTGCTCGTTTCACTCCACTCGCCTAGTTTTCGAAGCGGCTAGAGAGCCTTTGAGTAGAGTAGTTCAGTAGTAGAAAGATCTCGACGATGAGGAAATTCGAGAAGAAGCTTTTGCAGTCGACTTTCTTCGTTGGTGTTCTTGGCTAAGATCTGGAACCTTATTTCAGAAAGGGGTGCAGTAAGTATTATGGTGCTATTGCAGTTCTACGATTAGAGTGAAACTTAGCCCTAGACGTCTTTCGTAGCGAAAAAAATAGAATAGAAAGCCTGGGCTTCTTCCGGGAAGAGATGAATCCATCAACGCTTTCACCATAGCTAAAGCTTAATTTATTGGCATAAACTCCTAAACGCCCTTATCTTTTCGAGTATACTTTTTTTTTGTTTGGGTGCAGGGATCAAACCTCTACTGAAAAAGCTTACTTCATCGTTTAGACAGTCTGTGACTTCCGAGTTCTATCTTACGGTTTTTTCTGAGAACCCGCTTGCAACTTCTCCTATGGTGGATTACCGGCTGATGGCTGATCATCGAAGGCCCCTCACTCAAGTCCTTACTTTTGCCATCTCCTTTCTTTACTCCCGAAAAACGAATTGATTACTGTTTCGGCATTTCACAAAATAAAATAGGTAGAGCATCTTCATACCTCTTCTCTTCTTTTCACTTCCATCATTTCCACAGCAAAAAAGTGACTGACTGAACTAGACTTCGAAGCTTTCACGCCTGAAAGTGAGATCCCTGAAAACTATGAAAGCAGATTCTCATTTCTTTCGTAATTGCTTTTGTGGGGGGGCGGTCTGAAATCTTATTTAGTTGAGGCAGGACTTCACTCATAGCTAAATGTAACCTCTATAGCCTTTATAGCCCGCTTTAGGACCTGTTCCCGATAAGCAACGGGTGTTTGTTTGGTATCTTTATAAGTTTCTCTTTAGTTTGATTAGTCAGATCTTTCTTTATTCCTTTATCATTCGTTACTAGTATCCTACTCTTTCAGAGCCTACGCCTTCGGCTTCAGCTTGAAGAGAAGCATAACAAGAAGAAAGTTTTCGTAGTCTTCCATTCATATTAGTATTATGCCTTCCTATATTTATATAATACTAACCTCTTGATTTCGTTAATTCTAAAAGAAGAGGAGAGGCGAAGGAACCCTAAGAGGATGAAAAGAACCCAGCCCCATTGATCAATAAAGATCAAGAAGGAGTCGGCACACATTCCAAAATTCTCTCTTCAAAGAAGGGAGCAAAACCAAAGCATTTCGGCGCAGCTTAGCTTCTAGGAAAGACCTATCCAGACGGTCATAAGCCTTAGTAAGATCAAGCTTGAGAAGCATCTCCACTATGTCGCATTTCCGCTGTTGACTATTAGAATAGGATTTTGAAGGTACTCGTCGATTAAAGGGGCTCATCTTGAGAGTTCCTTTAATCGTCTCCTCATGCCTTTCTGTTGAAGCTGGCCTCGCTGCAATATCTTTTGCAAGAGTGGTTCTGAAGATGGTTAGAAAATCAGGTTTATTATTTACTTCATTGTATTTAAAACAATGTGGTATTTCTATTCAGCGTTATTACGCTGGTAGTTTTAATAAATCAGATTCTCTTTCTCCATCGGTGTCTTTGACCCGAACGGGTATTCCAAGAATTATTCCTCCCTATATTAGAAAGATAATCAGGAGGCGCGATTCTCGGAGTGATAAATGGGTTCAAATCTATTTATCATGGTTCGGTATTTGTAAAATTATTCCAATGGCTAAGAAAGTTTCGAAGTCATTGTTTGATTCTATAGATACTCAAGCCGTAAATAGAAGTGGACTTGAAAAAGTTTTGTCACTTATAACTGTTTATGGTGACAAACTGATTCACACTTATCTCCCGTCCGTCCATTCAATTCCTATTTATCAAGGTTTTGAGTGGAAACCTACTTGGAAGTCAACACCTTTGAATGATAATGTTGTTTTGACGAAATCGGACTTTCGATTAGTTAATCAAAAGCTTCGAAAACATCCTAACATATTTTCATGTTGGATCTATGAACTTGCTGCTTTTATGGATAATATTCGCAGCTCGGACATGACCCTAACAAAAGTGTTTCCTATCCCTATTTTTGCACTTTGGGATCGTTGGGTTATTTATCCCTTCGATCATCCAACTTGTAGAATAGCTATCCATGATGGTATTAGTAACTTTAATGAGATAGCCGAACCTGTGTTTGACTATTTCACTAGAGCTTATTATTATATCCCCATGGTTATAGGTAGGCTGGCACAGACCCTCTCAGGAGCCGGTAAGCGAAGAATCTTTGTTATATGTAATTACTTTAAGCAAAGATTATTAGCACCAGTCCATGATTGGGCTATGAAGGTACTATCCACTATACCTATGGATGGTACTTTCGACCAAGTTGCTCCTATCAAGTTGTTGGCTCGTAGATTTCCAACAAATACTTATTGTTTTGATCTTAAGAGCGCAACAGATAGATGGCCTCTTCCGGTCATCTTCACTATGTTTGCATTATTCTTTGGAAAAGAATATGCAAATGCAGTTCTTGTTAGTGGCCTTGGTTGTAACTCGATTATGGTGTGTTCTCCACTAGTAAAGGGTACATATCGTACTAACTTTGCTACTGGTCAACCACTTGGGTACCTTGGCTCTTGGTCCCTCTTCGCACTGTCACATCATATGGTAATATGGTTGGCAGCGGAGTTGGCGCAGCCAGGTAGAGTAACCCCCTTCAGGGAATACGCTGTTTTAGGTGATGATGTTGTTATCACTGATAAACAGGTAGCCATGAATTAGAGAAGTCTTCTTGCAGATCTTGGTGTTTCCATATCTGAATCTAAATCGATTATATCAGATACTGGTTGCATCGAATTTGCTAAGAAGTTTTGGATTAATCGTATGCAGGTTGATATATCACCTGTATCGCTGAAATCCCTTCTATGTGTTCGAAACACGGTATCGCTCGCTCAAATTGGCATTAAGTACAAGTGTTCGATCAATGTACTTCAGCGTTTGGGCGGTGCTGGTTATCGTGTTAGGGCACGCTTAATGACTTCTCAGAGTAAGCGCTGGGAACAAATTCAAGCTGTTTATAAGCTATCATCCGATAGACAAAATCAATTACCTTTTGAATTTTGGCTTTGTAGGGGTTACCCTATGAATCCATATTTAAAAGGCAAGATGGTTGATTATCTTCGTAAGGAGATGAAGCCAAAAGAGATTAAGGTAATCCCTGATGGTGTTCTTGTCGAACCTGCCATGTACTTTAATGAAAGGACTCTTATCTATAATTGGATGAAGTCCTGGCTATTATGGTGGCATTGGTATGCCTCGGTTGCGTTATCTAATGAAGTATCCCTTGAAGATTTCTTCAAGGCTCCTATCTGTGCAACAAATTGGCGTCGTTCTTTGCGAGATGAAAATCTTGTGAAGTTCGGTGTCTTATGGAAGTTGTACGATTTAGCAGCTGATTGGACTCTTTCTTCAGTTCCTTTGGTACTGCAAGGAAAGGTTCAATCGGAAGATTTTTCCAATTGGATATCTGGTGGTTACTCTGGCCTCGATTTCATCATGGCTCCAGCTGATTTATCACCAACTGGAGTAAAATGGCATGAGGTATATAAGAATTTAGGGACTATTAGAATAGGATAGGATTCAAGTCTGGGTGAACCATCTTCGACTAGCTAATATAGGAGAATCGGTTGTAACACCGGATATTCCGTATTTTAAGTTGCACCTCCGACAGTTTGAGACCTGCCTTCTGCCCGTGATCTCTAATCAGTCTTTATCGCACCATCACTCATAGAAGGCATTAGGGGTAAAGAGTTTTGGACAGGCGAGGCTAGCCTCAACTTTCATAGAAGAGCTAACATCCCCTTGGCTTAGGCTAGAATAAAGTAAAGGCTCTTAGCCTACCAAGGAAGCGAAGCTGTTTAAGTAAGAGTTAGCGCCTATGGAAAAGAGATTTGAATCGCTTTGTGGCGGGCTAAGCTGTGATCTTCTTCCTAACTTGGGATATTAAGTAAAATAATCACATCACTCATTGGCAAAGCATGAATTAGCCTTCGAGTTGTGGCTTCTTGTTCATCTTTCACTATCTGACCTTTCATTTCAGGTTCTCTTCTCTTAGTCTTCCATGACCCATTCCTCTAGAAATGACTTTTGAATAAGCTAATAAGAGATCGATTACGCGCATCATCGCAGAATCGATTGTCTTGGAAGGAATTAGCTAACTAGCCTAGCTGACAAGGCATGGCATGAATGGCGGGATGCTAACTCGATTCGCCCTTGCCTCTACGGGATCAACTACTACTTATATAAATATAAAGCACCAAAGGTAAGCAGTTCCCAGTCGAAAGAGAAAAGCTATTCTTCTTAGCAGTTAAACAAGTGAATGGAATTCTTTTTCCCCCGAGGGTGACTGAACTACCTGGATCCTCATCTCTTGAACTCGTTCTGGCAGCTAGTTTAATGGCAGCGGCATCTCATCTAGTCTAGATCGATTCCCTAAGAGCTTCTTCTCTAGCAGGCGATTTGGCCCATTTTCTCTTTCCTGGTAATAAGGCAAGGCCTTTCCCTATCACGACCGCCTTCCTTTCTTCGGCATTCATTCGTCTCAAAAGAAAGAGCTAGCGAACCTCACCAATTCCATTCCAATTCTCTCAGACAGAGTAGGATAGCTGCCATCAAGCTGCCCCTTTAGAGCGAGGGCCTTCCGAGACCAATGCTATCAAGAAGAAGAGCCTTGAGCTAAATCATTGACCTTGCGCCTGCTTTGATTAGGACATTGCCGCATTTCATCTCAAAGAGGATCTAACTCTTTCCGGCTTAGCCGAACTACTTGGCTCGGGTCAATTCAGTCTTTTTTTATCGCAAGTAAATAGCCAAAGGGCTGATGAAAGAGCACCGTCTTCTCTTCTTCCTGAAAACATTTGCAGAGCAGTTTTTACAAAAAGACTAGCATCTCTAACAGGAAAAGCAAGCAAAGACCTCCCTTGGTGGCCTCCCTCCTTGAGAAGGGTCAAAGCAGAATCAGACTCTCGGACGTGGGATCTTGCCTAAAGAAATTTCGATTGAGCGGGGTCAGTCTCAAAAAGCATTTCACCGGCACTCAGCCCTTCTCCCCTTACGTAAGGAAAATAGGGGTCTACTTTCTGGGAATGAAACTAGAAAGTCACTTCAAGACTGAATTGCTCACAGCACCTCCCACCAGGAAAGACTCTTAGCTTTCAACATTTATGTAAACGTATAAAGGGGATCAAAATCGGCCTAAAGGAAACTACTCCCCCAATAGATCGAGTTATCTCATTCCTGGCTTTTGTGTGAAACCAGTAAATCCCTCCACTTTCACAAGTGATTTCAGCCCTCTCAAAGTCAGTAGAGTCAAAAAAATTCCCCTTTTGCTTTCCCTCTCCCAATCGCTATCGATCGAATTCAATTTCATCCCGGAAGTCAGCCTATTTTCTAATCGCTTTAGTAAGCTCCTGCCAGCTCTCTTCCATGTGAGCGATAGAATAGAATACTTTCTATACGAGCAATTCAGCCAGAAAAAAGCTACCTTATAGCTCTAGTCCAGTTCCCAGCAATCTTATAGAGTGCCAGTCTTAAGCTAAGCCCATGCAGTCGTAAGCCCCTGTAGGAATTTTTGCTTACCCGGGTACGTGCGATCCTGGGAAGCATACTTTATTTCCAACTATAGCTATTAGCAAGTAGCATATTTCCACTAAGAACACTATAGGACACTATCCCCTATCATAAGATAAGTCATAAGAGAAAAGAGGGTGGAGGGACTCACTCTACACTAAAGATCACTGCCATCTCACGAATTGGATTCGAACCAATCAAGCTACTTGCCCTTTAGTAGATCGTGAGTGGGTCTGTCGTCCTCCTCATTATAGTCCTCCTAAAATCAATAGCATTTCGTCGAAATATATCCTGTCTTTTCACCTTAGTAGT
>CATIWR010300215.1:0-31667 GCA_949677035.1 Omphalea diandra
AAATACATCATATATATATATATATATATATATATATATATATATATATATATATATATATATATATATATATATATATATATATATATATATATATATATTAAGAAATATAAAATATACTCACTGAATGTCTCGATGCTCAACCATAGATATAGAACCTCATGTATGGTGTGAGCAACTGGAACTAGGGCTGTCTATCTTGCTAAGTCGGTTCCATGAGGTTTGTGTGCTATGATTTTTGAATTGTGGTCTGGTCCACTCTGCTTGCCAATTGTCCTATACATTCTCTGGGATACTCGAAGGTTGTCTGCCACCTCGTCTCCACCTTGACAAATTATTGATATAACGTGTAGATGTTTGTTGCTCCCACCTCCTTCTAATTTGTGCCTCTAGTGACAAAACCAACAATAAACAAAGTTTGTTAAAATAATGTATTTACATAAAAAAAAGTTATAAATAAAATAATACAAACTATTAAAGTAATATTTCATTTAAAATCAAACAAAAATTTGACACAAACTTAAATCTATCTGACCTCATACTAAAGGCATCTAAAATGACTTACTTGCAAATAATATTTCATAACATAAAATATAAATATAGGTACACGTTTTACAAAATATCTACAATAACAACATTTTCAATTATACTTATAACTATCCCATAACAACTACAATTATAATAACATTAAAAAGTATGATTTTTATTTATACCTTAAATTTCTCCCAATAGAAGTCTTGCGTCATTTGGGACACAATCTTCCATGCATGTCCAGATGCATCTAGGCAAAGCAACAAAATTTTGGAGATACTAGAGGAACATGCATGGCCTGATATGAAACTGTTGTTTTTGTAACAAAGAATAAGAAATCAAAAGCGAACAAGTTAAAGTAAATAGATACTAAATAAGTTAGTAAAATATAATAAATAAGAAATATGCAAAAGTATTCAACATTAAGAAAACAAATAAGAATTATATATTCAATTGTATATTCCATTTTAATGGTCTAGAAAATCAATAGTTATTAAGTAAGAAATATAAATAAATAGAAAAATCATAAGGTATGTACCTCCCGTTGACAAGCTCGAGCGTCACTCTGCTAATACTCGACTCGGCCAAAAATGATGCTGATGCCAATGCAGTTGGTGTATCCTTTGCAAATGATGGTATAACCTACACTGTTGTCTATAATGGTGGAAATGAGGATAGAAAAGGTGCTGATGGTGAAGGCGGGAATGGTGAAGTGATGATATCAAAGGTGTTATGGAAGGGCTAATGGTGAGGGAGAAAATGGTGGTTGCAATGATGGATGAGCGGGTGAAATATGTGTGATAGGGATTCTTTTGGTATATATTTTTAGGTTAGGAATTATGAATTTTTCTAGTTTTTATGGTGTTTTTAATCTTGAATAAAATAATTTGTCTCTTTTATGTTTGTACAAGAGTCTTTTAAAAAAGAGTTAAATTTTAGTTTTTAACAGTGTTGCATGGGCTATTATGTGGCTAATGCATTAGACCATGAAAAGACGCAAAGTTGACCAGTTAGTATGGTAGAATCGCGTAAAAAGTTAAGTGCATGGGTAGTTGCATGACCCATGCTTTGAGACATGCAAGGCGTCAGTTTAGATTTTAAAAAGTAATTACAGTATGCTTTTGAAGATAACAAAAATGTAATTTGGATATAGATTCTTAGGAGAAAAAAAATAGATTTTTAGAGGAGAAAAGTGGGTCCAAGATCTACACCAAATAAAAAGAAGATTTTGTGAAGATTATAAATATATTATCTCTTAAGGTTTTCATTGTTTTTGCTTAGCAAAACCTTTCTTTGGAAATTTTTCTACTCAATTTAATGGATTCTTTCTTCTTTTAGGATGAACTAATTCTTTAATTCTAGGGATTAGGGTGAAAACCCGATATTTATTTTATGAATGTATGAAGTAATTTTGTTTTAATTATGTTGAGTATCTTGATTTAATATATTTGAGGTTAATTGATCTTGAATGTATGAATGACCATATATGTGCAATGATTAACATTCTAGATCATGGAACAAGAGTGGAAGTCCAGAGTTAGTTATAACACATGGAATTAGAGAATTGATACCACGAGATTAAGAGGTGTTTAAGGGATATTTATAGAATTTAATGTATTATTGTTGAGTTTTGTGACTATGAAAGTAAACATAATCTTAGTAGTAATAGATCCAATTTTGGTTGAGAGAGATTATTGAATAAATTAAGAAAATCCATCTTCAAACACAACTCAATCTCAATTGAATTTATGGAGTGGTATTTTGGTGTACCTGGATTCCCTAGAAATCATTATCATATAAAGTTTCTTTTTATTTAATTTTAGTTTTGTTTAATTATTTTGCAAATTTAGTTTTTATTTATTATCATTTCATTATTCGGTTGATGGATAATAAGAAAATTTAGTTCTTTGGTGCTTATGAAACAATCCTTGTGAGAATGATTTCTACTTATTATTATATTACTTGAAACGATTTGTATACTTGCAAGGGGTTTACACGCACCTTGAATGTGATGGAAGAATTCATAAAGTTTAATGTTTTCAAAAAATTTATTGCATGTAAAACCCTTGCAAGTTCACAAATCGCTTCAAGTAATATAATGATAAGTAGAGATCGTTCCATGAGGATTGTTTCACAAGTACAAAAGAACTAAATTTTCCTATTATCTAGCAATCGAATAATGAAAGGATAATAAATAAAAGCTGAAATTGCAAAAATAATTAAATAAAATTGAAATTAAATAAAAAGAAGCTTTATATGATAATGATTTCTAGGAAATTCGGATACACTACAATACCATTCCATAAATATCTTAATAGAATTAGTTCAATTGAAATTGAGTTGTGGTTGGAGATGAATTTTCTTAATTTACCCTATAATCTCTCTTGTGCAAAATTAGATCTATTACTACTGAGATTATGTTTGCTTTGTGGTTTCAAAACTCAATAATAATGCATTAAATTATGTGAATATCCCTTAATTACCTCTAGAGATTAATTCTACTCTTGTGATATCAAATCTCTAGTATAATGCATTATGACTAACCCGAGACTTCTACTCTTGCTCCATAATCTAGGATCTCAATCATTGCACATACGCAACCATTCATACATATAAGATCAATTAAACTCAAACACATTAAATCAAAACATTCAACACAATTGAAACAAAATCACTTTATAAATTCATTAAATAAATATTGGGCTTTCATCCTAATCCCTATAATTAAAGAATTAGTTTATCTTAAAAGAAGAAAAAGAAATAAAGAAGAAAAAATCCATTGAATTGAGTAGAAAAACTTTCAATGAAAGATTTTGCTAAACAAAAGTAATGAAAACTCTAACAGGGAATATATATCTAATCTTCACAAAATCTTCTTTTTAGTTGGTGTAGATCTTGGATATACTTTTCTCTCATAAAAATATGTTTTTTTCTACCTAAAAATCTCTATCCAAATTAGGTCTTTGTTATCGTTAAAAACAAACTACAATTACTTTTTAAAATCTAAATTTGACGCCTTGTATGTCCTGATGCATGTGTCATGCGACTGGCTATGCACTTAACTTCTTACATGATTCATCTTTGCTGACTGATCAACTCTGTCTCTGCATGTTCTAACATATAGGCCACACGATAGCCCATGCAACACTGCTGAAAACTACAATTTAAATTTTTTTTAAGAGATTCCTATGCAAACATAAAACAAACATAAATTAACTTATTCAAGAATAAAAACACCATAAAAACTAGAAAAATTACCTAACAATATGCACCTAAAGAATCCCTATCAATGTGTACATCGCCTCATTGTCCCTTAACCAGCTATGTCTGACACAGATCTCCCACGCTCTGTGCCTCGACTAGTATCATTGCTCCTCCCCCCTTATGATATATATATATATATATATATATATATATACTCACATACTAACAACTAAATAAGCAATAGTTAAATAAAACTAATAAATTGTTCAATTTATTAATACATACATAAAAAAATTTGACTACTTTAAATATAATAATAAAGACAAATAAACAAAATATATATGCACAAAGTACCTCTAATCAGTTTTAGCAGTAGTATAATTGTATAAATCCTCTTTCCTATCATTTTGTTCATCCTTATCATCTAATTTCAACTCTATCTCTACAACATCTTTTACTTCAACATTGTCATCTTTAATTTTAATATATTTACTAATTGGATCATTTAAGGACCTAAATTCTACGTCTTCCTCAATTATAATAGAATGAGCATTAATATCATTCTCTTGGATGACCAGTACCATATGTGACATTGAAGTTGTTATAAAACATTTTAGAATTTGGACTCTTTCCTTGGTCTTAATTTTACACACAACCAACCAATCACTTCTATCACATCTTAAGTTAGGGTAATTATAATAATACACCTGATAAGCTTGCACTGCCATAACAAATGGCTCATACTTATTAAAACTTTGTTTATGGTTCACTTCAACTAGTATATATTCTGGATGAATTTCAGTACTAGAGTTTGGCATTGGATCAAATCACTCCCACTTGAATAACATTATTCTCTTAATTAGCAATTTTGGATACTTTGGCTCTATAACTTTATTCAACCGACTATAATAGTCTCGTCTACACTGTAATTGGTGTCTTTTACATGCACACCATTATTCATGACAGCTATATGAGAACCATGTCTTTTCAATGTGAAATTTATATCCATTTACATAATACCCTGAGTTAGATGTCACCATTCATAATGGACCTTTTACTAGATCCTTTATGAATTTGTTGAAGATATTGCGTGATGGATCATGTGCTTAAAATAAATACCTATCAATTTAATAGCAAACAAATTTAGAGCCAATATATGTACACATCTAAACTTAAATAATGGAATCTTGATACTCATGTATTTATAAGACCAAGGTGCAAATTCATTTTCAAGTTTACCATCAATGCCATAACTACCAATGTTTGTTTGATGTTATTTTAACTTGTCAACATAACTTCTGCAAGGGAAAAAAAATACACATGGACTTAGATAATAAATTCATATATATATATATATATGTTATGGATTTATGAAAGTAAACAAACTTATCAACTACTTACTTAATGAATGGTTGTACTTTTGAGCAATTTAATAAAATATTGTATTAAGCAACCTTATATTCTTACTTCATCATGAATTTTATTTTTCCCTTTTCAAATGTGTGACCAGGATGTTTAAAGATTGATATAATTCTTTCATGTTCTTCCTCCACATTTTGAGAACTATCATCATTACATTTTTTGATGCTCGTGTGCACATGATCCTCACAGTAATGTGAATAAAAAAATGACAATTCTTCCACTAAATATGCATTGTATATTGAACCTTCAACCCTTACTTTATTTCTCATGTTATATTTCAGCCTTCGAAGGTACCTACGACATTAATTATTTACACATATATGACATTGTAGACAGTGTATATACAAAATAAAATAAAACTTATATATTTGGATGGCAACTATTAATTACCTCTCAAAAGGATACATCCATTAATATTACATTGGACTAGCTACCTTTGCTTCATAAGCCAAGTGAATCGGAAGATGTTCCATCGAGTCGAAAAAGCTTAGACGAAATATATGCTCAAGCTTACATAAAAAGATAGGAATCTATTCCTTAAGCCATGTCATGTCCTCAATGCTTATGACAATAGTATAGATCCTTAAAAAAATAGCTCAATTTTGTTAACTCCTTCTACACATTGCCAAGCAGTAGCTCATGAAATGCAATTAGTATTAACCATTGCATAAACTCATGTCAATGATTGCTTTTCATCCTGAACAACTTAAGTTTTTTCATGTTCATGCATCTAGCCATATTTGACACATATCCATAAAAAAATCTAAGATTCTTTTCCCATTTAGACAAGACTTCTTTCACCCTTTTGTCCAATGTGTGACAAGATTTAAGGTATTTTCTTGTTCCTACACTTCATTCCAACTCTAAGCAACCACAATATTGATGCAACTCCTGTCGAGATTTTATTCTGCCTTTCATTTTTCCTTCCATATTCATGACAGTGTTAAACACATTATAGAAAAACATTCTTTTTGATATGCATTACATCTAAGTTATGTTGAATTAGTTTTGTACTCTAAAACGACAAATCCTAGAAGATACTTCTTTTTCTCCAACCATAAGTTCTACATATTAGACCATTGATCTCATTGGCATCTAATTCGATGACTTTTTTAGACCCAGTTAATCTATCTTGTTTAATATCTCAACTCTAGATGTAACAGATGGTGGACTTTTCATCACTATTTTATTCTTATTGAATGACATTTTATTCCTTCAAAATGGATGATCCAATTGTAAAAACTTTCTATGGTTGTCAAACTACGATATCTTTCTACTTTTTAAAAGAAAAAAAGCATCAAACTTATCCATGCAATATGGACAAGCTAACCTTTCACTAGTACTCCACCCTAACAATGTCACATACATCGAAAGATCACTTTTTGTCCACATAATAGCAATCCACATTTAAAAATTTTATGTCTTCGAAATATCCTATGTCTTTACGCTCTTATTCCATAAATATTTTAGTTTCATAATAAGTGTTTATAAAAACACATCCAGTTTATCCTTAGGATTTTTTGGCCTAGGTACTAACACCAACAAGAACATATAGGCATCCTTCATACAAAACTAAGGTGGAAAATTATACAATGTGATAATCATGGCCATGAAGAATATTACTAACTAGATTGATCAAATGGTTGAAACGCATCAGTGCAAAGACCTAATCAAACATGTTGACTTTTAATTGCAAAATCTGGATGTTTCTGATTGAAATGCTTCCAAGTAGGGGAATTTGAGTAATAACACGCAACACCTTTTTCAACCTCATGCTTAACATGCCAATGCATTCCTACAATTGTGGCCTTCGAAGCATTCAATCTTTGCAATCATAGAGTTAACAAAAAATTGTATATCTTTTGATAAAGAACAAGAGTTTTGTGTTATTTACCACCTTTGCGATGACGCCTTTTATACTAAGCATGACCAGAAAACTTGTAACTGATCAATTCACTATCTTCACTCCAATATATAATGCAACCACTATTTTAATAATGAATCTTTTCCATTGATAGCCCCATATACTACACTGATTTCTTAGTGTTGTAGAAGTCATAAGGTACTAGACTATTATACGATGTAATCTCTTTTATTATTCAAACCATGTCATCAAAATTGTGTTCTGACATATGGTGTTTTGATTTCATGTGCATCAATTAAAGCAACAAAACAAATACTTTGAATGCCTTTTACAATAAGGAAATAAGTCTGCATTTGCAACGCTATGCATATTATAAAAATTCTGAGTCTCAAGATTCAGTGATTCCTCCATCTCTTTAGGATCAACATCAGAACCTGTGACGTCTAGTACCATTGTTTGGTATGGATTTGATGATTTAGAAGTATCTGCAACAATAAATTGTTTGTAGACATCGTATGAATATTAGTTTAAGTTATCATCTTTAGCAGTTGTCCCATGTAGAGTCCATGCATAATAATCCGAGAAAAACTATTTTTGTATATATGCATTTTAGTAGCTTCCATTTCAAGAAATATGTAGTTCTGACACTTATGATGATTATATAGATATCTAATCCTATTTCCATCATTTAATTTCAATTGACTGCATGCAAATTCAATAAATTGTTTCATCCCACTCTTAAACTCTGGGTTTAAAAGATCATCATTAAATCTCCTATACATCCATTATCAATTGAGTCTCATTTTTACTTCATATGATAAATATAGAAAATAATGCATTTAAATTAAGTTTGATTTATACTTGATTATCTCACTCATTATAACTCCATTTATAAATTAACATGTATGAATCTAATCAACGTTAAATTATCTTGTAAGAAATTGTAAAAAAAAAAATTATCCTTCATATTCTTAATGTAGTCATTCATAGGTTTTAAAAATAAGCTAAGAATTACTAACTTTATGACACTACTCATTGTGAGATCTGAGTTATGAATTTTTTCTAAACAAAAGAAAATTATTTTACTTCAAATGTTAGTACAATGTTACCGATGCTAATTAATAAATGTAAATATATTTGTTTTTGCGTGAAAGTGATGATCTTCAATTATAAATTATATAACTATATTGACAAAACAATAAATTTAATGGTATATGTTTCATTTAATAGTTATATTAAACTATACTTGGATATTTATATCTTTAAATGAGTTTAATTACATGAATATAAATATTCAATCAATTACTTCAATAAAAACTTTCACTACTAACTTCACATAGAAGAAACAATACGTTTTTGAAAGAAAAATAAAAAACTCTCATCTTAACAACAAAACAATAAAAATATCCAAATCTATAATAATAAAAACAAATATGTATTAAAACAGAATGCAAAAAAAAATATTAGTAAAAAGAAAAATCATTATTACAAAAAAAAAAAAAATAGCGATATATTTTTACTGGTAAAATTGTTACTTTGTTAATTAGCGACGGAAGAGTAAGAGAATAGAAATAAAATAAAGATTTCACATAATTTTGAGTCTGAAAAATCTGTTGCTTTTTTTTTTTTTTTTTTTCTTCTGTTGTACATGAGCTGCCATTAATTTTAAAACTCGCTAGGAGGTGGGTACTAATTAATGAAAATCGAAAGACTGATCAAATTGAATTTATATGATTGGTTTAATTTGATTTAAATAAAAATTTTATTTGTTTCATTGTTTAAAAAATTTTGATTAATTTTGTTTGATTCAAATTTTAGATAAAAAAATTCAGTTGTACTAAATCAAATCGAATATATTAAAAATTAAATCAGAATATATTAAACCTATATTAAATTAAACTAATTTAATTTAATCCAATTTAAATTTTATTATTTATATTTTAATATTTCAAATATATTATAAAAATTATTATTTATATTAAAAATATTTTAAAATTATTCTTTTAAAAAAATGGTGCAAACCAATCTAAATTATAATTAAATTAAACTGAATCAGGTCGGTTTAATTTAGCTTGTATATTATTCAATTTAGTTTAATTTATATTTTTTAAATTAAATTCTTCAATTTTAGTCTATTCAGTTTGATTTGAACCTAATCAGCCTCTAACTACAACCTACCTGAAGGAAGCAGAGAAAACTTTTACTATATGCATGGTAACAAGGAGGGGAAGAGAGGAAAAGGTATTTTAAAGGGAAGGAAAGGGAGTTGAAGGAAGGAAAAAAGAAATTTTTTTCCATCTTATGTTTGGTTACATAATAAATAGTTATTAAAGGGAATGAAATAAAAATGTGTTAATTTTGTTTAGATGAGTAAGAGAAAAAAGGAATGAAAAAAAAAATTATTAACAGTCAAAAAGACTGTTTAAATTGATATATAGATGACAAAGTTAAATCTTTAATGTTTCAAAAATAAAAAAAGACAATGCATATAAATTTTCATTCTTCATGATTTGAAATATTTTATACCCAAATTGGAGTGTAATCAATTTCATTTCTCCAAGGGAAATAAAGGAAAATCATTCATTATTACTTACAAATTTAACTTCTATTCCCCTTTCTTTTTCAAAAATTTAAATATCAAATATGATTATAATTAATTTTCATTCTATTTCCTTTCTTTCCCCTTAGATTACCCTTTATTCCCTTAGAGAAAAAAAAA
Organism: Omphalea diandra; assembly: GCA_949677035.1. NCBI lineage: Eukaryota > Viridiplantae > Streptophyta > Magnoliopsida > Malpighiales > Euphorbiaceae > Omphalea > Omphalea diandra. Next base: position 9,741 of record CATIWR010300215.1, read on the forward strand.
AGTGACTATTTTTTTTTTTACAAGTTCGAGTTTTATATTGCACGGTTTAAAGTCTTATATCTTTCTCGCTGTTTTTTTTCAAATTAATTGTTGTGGGCTTTTGAGTTACAGTTTATATTGTTATTTCATTTTTTCACCCAATTTAAATGGCCAACGATTTCTACTGTTTAAAAAGGATAATAATTAAATTTTATTTTTGATTTAGTAGATTACTAACAAGTACATTTAATATATCAATTAATATTATTTCTTTTAATAAGTTATAAAGAAATTTCATTATCTTATTAAAAATGTTAATTTATAATTGTGAAAATTGTACTATTTATTATAAAGTGTAGTGAAATAAATTACTGGGGACCAATTATTCTAAATCATAAAATTTCTTTAATAATATAAATGTTTACAAAAATTTTTTCTAAGTAATTAAGCTAGAGATTCCCACTGTTTGAACTGCCCGATATTAATAATTAACTTGATTTTTCCACACGTGAAAATGATTTAATTGATTTTTATTTTTAACAGACTTTGTGTTCCTCACCAAACTATTCGCTTTGTGAACATAAAATCGGTCAACAACTGCTGGCATAACATCTGATCGTACTTCAATGTACATACTCTATTTATCACAAATAGCAATACCATACCTCTTCAGGGATTTGGAATGTAGCAGCAATTTAACGTGTGCAACTGGCAGGTCCTATATATTGAAATACAACACGTTTTGTTTCTTTATTTTGTATCATTAACAATAATTAAAAAAAAAGTCTTAAAAAATAGCCTATAGAACTTTCTTAAGAAAAAAAAAAATTGATTACTCCATGTGCCTATAATATGCTACAAGCGAATTTCAGTTACTGGATTTACATTTATAGTTGATAAAAAAACAAAAAAAGAGATTGACATTTATCACTTAATTTAATAATTTTTTTATTAGTTATATAATAAGGTAATTCTCTTTCTTATATAATTTTTTACTTTTATTTGGTAGATTCAAGCTCCAGATTTTTACTGTAAAACTGTTCGCTTAGATACATTTAATTTGATGATTCAAAACTTTTGTAAGGATAACCAAAGTATTTTAAAATTTTTAAAACTTTATCTCAATCTAAGTATTAATGTTATATTCATAACAAAATCAGAAATATTTACTTAGGATATATTTGGAATAACTAGTAAATGTAGCTAATAGCGATTGTTGTAGTTGGTAACTGATAACGATTTGATATTAAGTGTTTAGCAAATTATGTTTAACAATTATTGTTAATTCATAAAATGATTAATAAATATAAAATGTTAATATTTTATTTATTAAATTAGATAAATTATAATTAAAAATATAATAAAATAATATATGTTTCACATATACTCGTAAAATATAATTTCAAAATTTAGAATGTTATAATTATTAATTTGTATTTATAAAATTTTAATAATTATTTTTTGTTAATATTAACCAGTATATATTAACATATTATTACAATTAAAATTTCTTACATATAATTTTTTTATAAAAATTATATATAATAATTAAAAATAAATTTTTTTATATAAGTAATTGAAATATTATTATTCATAATTGATAGTTGAATAATAAAACTTTAAGAATAATAAAAGAGTAAATATAAATTTCACTTTTCTTTGGCCATAAATGTAGAGGTTTATAAAAAAACTCCAAATAAAAGTTAATAAAAATTGTAATTGATTGAAGTTATAACACTATTAGTTGCTATTTTGTATGCTTCAATAAATAGATATTTATTGTAATTGATTGAAGTTATAACACTATTAGTTGCTATTTTGTATGCTTCAATAAATAGATATTTCTTAATTGTTGAATAAAAAATCTCTATTAAGTGCATATCAACTATTATCAAACACCCCTTAATATGGAATATGAATATGAAATTATGGTATCAACATAAATTATAATAAATATAAAAATAAAAAACCAATTATAGAAAATAATTAAAAACGTGTGATTAAACATAGGGCTGTTTGCTATTTAATCTTTTAGTTCATAAAACTCCAAGAAATTTCTTCAAAAAAAAAAAAAATCAATAAATCAGTCAATTAATAGAATAACACCTGGGTGTTTCCCATCTCTTCACTTATAAAAACAGCATGTAGAGTAGTAAGTAGCTCAACATTGCATTCTCTCCCACTTCATTTTGGTATATTCCTACAACAAGCTTGTGCTTGGAAATGACATCTACAAGTCCTGAGAATGGTGGCCTTCCCACACGCGGGCGTTTGATGCTCAAGGCAATGCCTCACAATATTTGGAATAAGGTAGTTGAGAAAGCAAAGAAAGCAAAGAAAATAGGAAAAGATGATCCCAGAAAGATTGTTCATTCACTAAAAGTAGGACTTGCTATAACTTTGGTTTCCTTGTTCTACTACTTTAAACCTTTATATGATGGTTTTGGTGTGGCTGCTATGTGGGCTGTTCTAACTGTTATTGTGGTCTTCGAGTTCTCAGTTGGTAAGTGAATTATACTACTACAGAAGGTTAGAGATTTAAAACATGGAATTGCCTGCATTCTTGAAGTTGAAATACATATATTGTTATTGCAGGAGCAACACTAGGAAGAGGATTGAATAGGATGTTGGCAACATTGTTAGGAAGTTCTCTGGGTTTTGGGGCTCACTGGGTAGCTACTCATTCCGGAGAGGGAGGAGAGCCTATCCTAATTGCTGTTTTTGTGTTTACATTTGGTAAGGACATGTACTAAACAATACCATTGAATTAAAAATCTGGTAATTGTACAGATTACATAGAATGTTTGTGTGACCTGTTTCGATTATTTTTGCAGCTACCATAGTTACATATATAAGATTTTTCCCGGAAATGAAGGCCAGATATGACTACGGGCTGCTGATATTCACTCTGACATTCTGCTTGATAGCTGTGTCTGGTTATAGAGATGATGAAGTGATACACATGGCTCACAGGAGAGTCACAACTATCATCATTGGCAGCATCACGTCTGTGGTTATTTGCATTTTCATCTGCCCTGTATGGATTGGAGAAGATCTTCATAATTTGGTAGCTTCAAATTTGGAGAAAGTTGGAAGCTTCTTAGAAGGTAAAACATTAATAATTATGCTGTACCTAACTAATAATGATGAGTATAAAAAGATAAATTGTTTGCTGGAATATATTCAACTAATATTCAAGGAGGGTGAAACTCTTGCAGGATTTGGAGGTGAATATTTTGGAACATCTGAAGGAGGACAAGCCTATGACAATGGGAAATCATTTCTTCAAGCATATAAAAGTGTTCTCACTTCACAAAACAGTGAAGAAGCAATGGTGGGTAATTAAGAGTACTCTCTCCAGTAAATTTCACTCTTAATCTATTTGATTATGGTGACTGAAATAGGTACATGTATTTCGATCTGCAGTCTAATTTAGCCAGATGGGAACCATGTCATGGCCGATTCAAGTTCCGTCATCCTTGGAAACAATACCTAAAAATTGGAAACCTTACTCGCCAATGCGCCTACAAAGTTGATGCTCTTAGCTGCTGCCTGAACTCCAATGCCCAGGTACGATGCTCAAGTATTAAAAACTAGTCCTATTCAAACATGTAGATGTACTGATTAAGCTTCTGTTTCTTACAGACACCAATGGAGATCCGGAGCAAAATACAAGAGACATGCATGAAAATTAGCTCGGAAACTGGCAATTCAATGAAGGAACTAGCATCAATGGTTAAAACAATGATAAAATCATCAAAGGTGGATACCCACATAGCCAACTCAAAAGCTGCTGCAGAAGACCTTAAGTCCCTTCTGAAAAGCAGCTGTTCATGGGAGGACGCTTCCCTTGTAGAGATAATTCCAGCTGTTACAGTGGCTTCACTATTGATTGAAATTATCACATGCACAGAAAATATTGCTGAGTCTGTTCAAAGACTAGCCTCGCTGGCCGATTTCAAGAGTGCAAACACCTCACAACAGCCACATTTACTTCATCGGGGTACTGTACATCATATTATCACAATTGATATGCCATCTACAGCTTCAGCAAATTAGTTCTTCTTGGTCTAGTTGAATGCCAATCTATTCTTCTTGTTCTAATTACTTCATCAGGGAAGCAATATAAGGAAAAGTGCAGATCTCATAAGGGTGATGTGAATATAAATATCGCTCTTTATTATGGTGGATAAAAAATTTTGTACGTGCTGTTACAAATAAATGAGTAGAACATATGGTGGATAAAAAATTTTGTACGTGCTGTTACAAATAAATGAGTAGAACAGATATAGAATATTAATAGAAGTTTACGTCAAATGCATGTCAAAAAATGTATGTCAAATGCAGTTTAATAAATACTAAGATCATGGTTAGATGATTCAATTAAGAAGATTAAATAAAAAAACAAAATGTGGAATTAGAAATAAAAATATATACAATTTTATATTTTGAATCATAATAAAAAAAAATTAAGTTCCATATATTTTTATATGTTCCAAAACTATTTATTATATTTGGAGTGGAATGTAGTTATTTTTATAAATTAGTAACTTTTATTTTGTTGATTAATTAATCTCACTTAATTAATAATTTTTTAAGTTCTAAAGGTATTAATTTGTAGAGGTTATACCTAATATTCATAACGAATAAAATTAGTGAGAATAGAAGTAGGTTTAGGATTATGATATGATTCTAGTCCTAAATGGTTTTGTAATTCAATTACCTCTAAGATTGTATTCTTAGGATTTTTTGTTCTGTCTTTAGCTATAATTTAAGTAGTTGAATTATTATAAGATTGGGTTAATTCAGATTGAATTAGAGTTGTATTGATTTTTATTAAAAGAGTTATATCATTTTAAATTTAAAATTTTTAAATTGAGTTAAATTCAGATTAACATTTTTAAAGGAGTTGGAATTTGTTTACCACTCATCTGTTTTGGCCCTACTAATAAATTCAAAAGATTACTTCTTTCATTTATACTTTTAGTGCTTTGAAGCATCCAAAAACCCTATCAAGAAATCGTCCATATCATTATTATAATATATTATATTATTACTATATTATTTCAGTCTGGAATGCAAGATGCATGCGATTTGGTTATAAAAGAGATTGGTTATTTTATTGTAAATGCACATGCGCGTAAACCCACAAACAAAAATGTCAGTTTTGCATATGGAAAGATTGATTGTTAGGATAACTTCAAGTTATATGGGCTTGAAAGGGACAGGGAATATGATACCTGGATATATAAAAATTGATATTAAATAGAGGATAGAAAGAATAATCGATTACCTATTATGAATGAATGAGACAAAAAAAAAAAAAAAAAGTTATCTGAAAAAAGATGAGTCACGTAATAAAAGTGAATTTGAAAATTTAGTTTCCCTCTTATTTATTTATATGTAATGTGAAAATATTATATTTTTTATATGATAATTTATATTAAAGTTATTTATAAACTAATGTTCAAAACTAATTTAATAAGTATTATTTATTAATTATAAATTAAGTGCAATTTTTAATTTGACTAAAACATTATAATAATATTGAATGATATTTGAAAAAAAAACTTGTTTTTAAAATTGGCCAATAATAAATAAATATAAATATTGTATAATAAACAAATATAAATATTGTTCATAATTTATAATAGAGCAAAAATGTAGGTAATAATTTGATTATAAAGTTATAAAAGAATTTGTAAGTAAAAAATAGTTATATTGATTATTTTGTAAACTAGTTAAATTGAATATGCTAAGAAAAAGTGATTAATTACATACTCATTCTTATTTTTAGTATAAAAGAATAGAAATTCGAAAAGAGTTAAAGAAGAGTATGTAATATAAGAATCTATTTTGTAATACCAGAATATATTTTGTGTAATTAAATATGATAAGGAAAAATTGAATAATTATATAATTCTTCTTATTTTTAATAAAAAAATAAAAATTATAAAAACTAAAAAAGTTTAGAATATATTGTAATAAAAAAAATATAATTAGAGTTATTATAATTATTAAATAATTTTTAGATTATTACGTAAAATTAATATATCAATTTTGAAATATTGTCAATTTACATAAAATAATGTTTTGACAGATATTTTATAATATAAAGATTATTTTGTAAAATTAAATATAGTAAAAAAATGCTTAATTACATAATTCTTAATATTTTTATTAAAAAAGAAAAAGAATTACAAAAGAGTTAAACAAGTGAAGAATGTTTTGTAACAAAAGAGTTAAACAAGTGAAGAACGTTTTGTAAAAAAGAAAATGTGCACTCAAGTTTTCCATTGTTTTCTGCAGATCTAGCATCTGGATGGAAGGTGGTATTTCTCTAGAGAACCAGAAATCATAACCCTGATACCATTTACACTTTATGAAAGTTTTGGCTTAAATGCATAGGATTTGTTACGTGAAACTTCTAACACTCAAGTTTTCCTTCCCTTTATTTCCTTTTTATGGCCTCATCCGATAGTTTCTTTTTCTTTCCACGCTACGTCATCTATATCATGAGAAATTTCTTTCTATTTTTCTTTCCTTTTTGCATACTCCATGCTACCAATAGAAAATTTCTAAAGGAACTAGGAAAAATGACTTGCGATTTTGTCCAACATTAACAGAGGCATGCCCGCATTTTTATTTTTAATGCAATAATCCATCTACTCACCTTGATAAGTCTTTGTTCTTGATGGTAGCCGCCTTTTCTTCATAGGACTGGAGAATTCCTGTTAATATGAATTTGAATTAATCATTGTTAGTTAACCTCAAACTATTATATATATATTTTTATATATTTTCAACATGAGATTTTGACTTTTAAAAGGGTCACGTCTAAGTAGCACAAAAATGAAAAATGCAAAAACAAAAAATGTAAAAACGAATACAAGGAAATAATATTTTTTAAAACTATAGAAAAAATGTGGAGAAATGTGTAAATATAAAAAAATATAGTGATATATTGAGAAATGTGTAAATATAAAAATATAGTAATATATTTTTAAATGTTTTTTCTTACATATAATGAATATTGAAGTAACTAATTATGAGATGATATAAAAAATAATATTAAAAATAATTATCTAAATCAATATTAACTATATAATATTAACTATATAAAAATAAATAAAGTGATAATAATCAATCAAATATTTAAAATAAACATCAATTATCCATATGTTTTATAATAAAAACTAATAGTAAAAAAACACATTTCCATTGTAGAAAAGAAACATTTTCAAAGTGGAAATGTGTTGATTTTTCAAAATTACAAAAATATGTCTAAAACATTTCAGACAAGTTTTAATGAGTTTTCTAGAAGGAAATGTTTTCGAAACGCGGAAATGACTCCCTCCAAAAGTTTCCATGTATCATAGGGGTGAACAAGTTTATTAGTTGCTTGTCAATTACTATGTTGCACAGAAACAGAAACGCAAAAATATGAAACATGTAAACTACCACAGGAAAACGATATTTTTTAAAATTTATAAAAGAAAAAGTGGCGTGAAAATAAGTAAACACTTAAATGTCTCCAAAACGAGAAACGCAACTCAACAAGAATTTTTCATGTCCTTCCAAATCCAAAAATTGGCACTACACATCGCTGTGGAATTTGATTTGAGAAAGAAAATAACAAATGAAGTTTGTCATCATTTTTTTAACACCCTAATGTTTCTGTTTATGGGCACAATAATTGTTTTGAATGTATATTCTTTCGTTGAATCTTGAGAAGGAAGCAGTATGTAACTTTTCCTTTGTTCAGAAATAGAAGCAATGTGTTCATCAATTAAAGTTATTGGCGTAGAATCAAAAGAAAAGTTCACCTATAATTCCTGCAAAAGTAAATTATTGCTTACAGTATAATTATTCTGAGTTTTAATTATTTGCTACCTGATTATAAGCAATAGTGCTTCAACACATGCTGATGCTTCTAGACATTGGTGCTTTTGTTGCTTGTTTCTACACTTTTTGCCCTTTTTTAGTTCTGTTTAATTTTCCATGCATTGAAGACTAATTAGAACAAGGTCTCCAAAAGAATAAATAAATAAATAATTGATATAAAACTAAAACAAAAATACCCCAAAAAAAAATAAAAAGACTACTAAAGAGGATTCAATTGTTTCTCTAGCACATAACAGCATCAGTCAGCTCTTAACTCTCTCTGTCGCATATCATATTCATACAGTGCTGTTCTTTGTTCTTTCTCCATTAACAGGAAATGAAGCAGAGCGTTTTCCTTACGCCTTATGCTGCATTCATGTGAAGTGCAACCAAGGAAGCGTAAGCTCCATTGGTAATCTTCGTGAGTGTGTCATGTGTTCCTTTCTCTACAATCACTCCATTCTTCACTACAGCAATTATGTCAGCACCTTTGATAGTGGTGAGGCGATGAGCAACAATTACAGTGGTCCTGTTCACCATAACTTTATCCAATGCATCCTGAACTACACGCTCTGACTCTGCGTCTAGTGCGCTTGTAGCCTCATCAAGCAAAAGAATCTTTGGATTCTTTAGTATTGCCCTAGCAATGGCTATCCTTTGCTTCTGCCCTCCAGACAGTTGCACTCCTCGTTCACCTACAGAGGTTTCGTAGCCCTGTGGTAGTGAACTGATGAAGTTGTGTGCATTTGCTGCTTTTGTTGCTGCAATTATCTCTTCCTCAGTAACTTCTCCCTGCTTACCATAAGCAATATTGTCACGGATGGTTTCATTGAAGAGTATTGGTTCTTGTCCTACTAGTCCCATCTGTTGTCTCAGCCAACTTAGTTTCAACTTATTGATTTCGACTTTGTCAAGATATACATGGCCAGAATCAGGGTCATAAAATCTCTCGATGAGACTGATTACTGTTGACTTCCCACTGCCACTCTCCCCAACCAAAGCAACTGTCTGCAGATAAAAGGCTCAAGTGAGTGACTTAATGGAACAAGAGTGCATGACAATAAGCTTAGCACAGCTTGCAGGCACAAAGATGTCCTGATTTAAGGTAATGGCAAGTACCTTTCCAGAGGGGATACTAAGGGACAAGTCTCTGAAAATTTGGACATGTGGTCTCATTGGGTATTTGAAGCTGATATGTGCAAGCTCAATGTCCCCCTTGACATGTGTAAGTGTAGTTCCTTCATCACTACTCGAGTCAATTTTGGATTTTCTGTCAATAATGGAAAATATTGATGCTGCTGAAACCTTAACTTTGCTTGTGTCTGGAGCGGTACCACTGGATTCGGAAACCCCCATTGCAGCGATTGTCAGTGCGAAGAAAACCTTCAGAAGTTTGGATGTTAGTTCTGTAATGATCAGCTGTCAACAGGTACAAAAAAAAAAAAAATGGAGGAAAATTATTAATGAGAAGGTCAATTAATATCTCACCTTGAAAACTTCTCCAAATGTTGCTTTTTCGTGTTTCACAAGAATAGCTCCAATGTAAAATACTAACGCATTTGTGCAATAGAGTACAAAGAATGAGAAACCAAAACCAGCACCACTAATAAGTCCAAGCCTAACACCTTGCTTGACGGGACCATCACATTTCTTTTTGTACATTGCTATCACCTTCTTCTCAGCACAAAATGATGCAACAGTTCTAATGCTCCCAACTGCATCATTTGCCACCTGACTTGCTTCTTCATACATCAACTGCAAAATTTACATTAACATTAGCAAACCAACAAGAACTCCTATCAGATGTTTCAGACTTGATATGAACAACAGTACTAACCTTGGCATCTGCACTGAATCCCTCTGTAAACTTTGCCTCAATTATCCCTTGGAACAATAGTATGGGCGACACTGAAAGAACAATAAGTGCCAGCCTCCAATTGGCTGCGAATGCTATAACCAGTGCAGCTATTATCGTTGCCATGTTTTGGGCAATCAAGGCCAAGGAATCACCAACCAGACTCCTAACTGTTGAAGCATCGGTTGACAATCTTGCCCCAACTGCACCACTGAAAATTGAAAAGGCATTCATAGTTAGAGTAGCGAAGTTTTTTATCTTTTCTTTCTTTTTTGACAAGTTATGGAAGAACATTTTGATGCACACTATTTCTTTTAACACACCTAGAATTCTCAGGATCATCAAACCAGCTGATTTCTTGGTGTATAACCCTTTCAAATGTCACAGAACGAATTCGTTCAATCAATTTACTCCCTGCAATTCCAAAGAAGTAGTGCTGCATTGGTATAGCTATGAAACCAACAAAACCAAGACCTACATAGACTATGGTCCAGAACTCGGCATGCTTTCGCTGCTCCTTGGGAGGCTCATAGAACATTTTAATGGAGGATGATAGTAAAAGGCCAAATACTGGGAAAAGTAAGCCGTGTACAGCTGCAGCAATAGTTCCAAGCAATAGCACTGGCAATTCAGGCTTGTTCATGGATGCAAGCCTGCTCATGGAAACTTCTTTATGCTTCTCGTTTTCTTTAGTGCTATGCTCAGGCTGCTCTGGCTCAACCATATTATTATCACCAGGCATACCCAATCCCATGGTAGTACTAATTGTGAAAGATTGTCGGCCTTCTGATGAAGCTTTACTTGCGGATTTCAGCACAGATAACCCCTGGCTTCCTGATCTAGAAATGGCCCTATCTAACTTATAACTAGTTTCTGCAGCATCTGAATCCCAGCATTGAGAGTGTTCAGTTTCTTTAGCTCCTTCTTGGAGGTGAACTAGTTGGGCATATGCTCCATCCGGATATTGTATCAATTCGTTGTGAGTTCCTGCAATGGAAATTATTGAAAGATATTTAGTAAAAAATCTAGAATTCGAACAAGAAGTAGAGAGTTTAACATTACCTTGCTCAACTAATTTGCCCAAATGAACCACAGCAATAATATCAGCATTCCTGACAGTTGTTAATCGATGTGCAACAACTACAGTTGTTCTGTTGCACATAACATTATCTAGTGCATTTTGGACAATACGTTCAGACTCAGCATCTAGTGCACTTGTTGCTTCATCAAGCAGGAGAATTTTAGGATTCTTTAATATAGCCCTTGCAATTGCAATTCTTTGCTTTTGGCCTCCTGATAACTGAGTACCATGCTCGCCTACCATTGTGTCAAGCCCCTGGATATGAAACAAAAATTGCAGTTCTCACTTGAAGCAAAAGAAAAGAAAATTCTTTCAAGAGAATCAAGAATTCTTGGGTTAGTGTCAGTGCGAAAAATGATTTATAGACATCCGAATACTTCATCAAAAGAATAAATCAGTAAAAGATTGCTACTTACAAGAAACAAATTAAATGGTTGAGTTCCTTAGGAAAACAAAAAGGGTAATACCTCAGGCATTTTGTCAATGAATTTGGCAGCATTAGCAAGCTCAATTGCAGTTCTAATCTCCTGATTAGTTGCATTTTCTTTTCCATATGCTATGTTCTCCTTTATGCTAGTTGCAAACAAGATAGGTTCCTGACTAACTAGCCCAATCTGCTGTCTTATCCAGCTGAGCTTCATCGTCTTTAAATCAACACCATCTATAAGCACCTCACCAGAATCAGGATCATAGAATCTCTCGACAAGGCTAATGACAGTTGATTTCCCACTTCCGCTTTGGCCAACTAAAGCTGCAGTTTTTCCACTTGGAATTTGCAGCGAAAATCCGGAGAATATCTCGACATCAGGCCTGGCAGGATATCTGAAATACACATCTTTCAGTTCAATAACACCATTGATATTTTCCAACACAATCCCACTCTCGTCATAGGTATCGATTTTCGGTACTCGATTGATGGTCTCAAACATCTTATACGCTGCAGCTTGCCCTGCTGAAATTGCATTCAAGGATGGAGAAGTCTGACCCAATGACCTATTCAAAGCAAGCTTCAACATTTAGTATATTTCTGCCAAAAACATAAAATGTAAGATATAATAATAAATACTTACATTCCACTAGTCGTGATGGATACAATAACGGTGATGACTTGTCCACCATCATAACCTTGCTTGATGATCAATCTGGATCCATACCATACTGCAAGTCCATAAGTGGCGAAGAAAACAAGCAAGATTGATCCAATTCCAAATCCTGTGGCCAGACCTTGTTGAACAGCAACTTTGTATGCTATCGTTAACTTGTTCTTGTACTTCTGAATTGCATGCTTCTCCCCCGTAAAGGATGCAACCTTGCAAAAGTAGGTTGAATAAGAAACATAATTGGAAGTAAATTTATATTTGGAGATGATGCCATATCATTCATTTCTTAATTGTCTTACCGTTCTAATAGCTCCAAGTGTTTGTTCCACTACATTCCCTGCTTTAGCATAAGCAACTTGCCCGCGGCTCGACATTTTTGAAACGACCATTGCTGTGAATCCACCAACAACTACAAGAAAAGGAATACAACTAAGTAGAACGACTGCAAGACGCCATCCTCTCACGAAAGCAACGATAAAGCCACCGAAAAATGTTGATCCAAGCTGTATAAACTTCCCGACCTGTCAAAATGTGTTCAAGCCTAACTTAATCAAGTATATGACAAGAAAGTACGTAATGAAATGAACAATATTAAAGACCCTTGTAGCAGAATTGAAATTATAAGACATAATCATGGTACTGCTAATGCATTACCTTTTCACCCATAGCATCTTGAATGAGAACAGTGTCCCCTGACATTCTTCCAATTACTTCACCCGTTGTTGTTTGAGTATCAAAGAATCCAATATCCTGTCTTAATATAGTTTTCAAGTACAGACTTCGGATTCGAGAAGACTGTCTTTCTCCGGTCACCATCCAACATGCCACCTCTGCCACCATTGTTAATACAATAACTTAGTTTGCAAGTCTTGAACTTCCTGTGCCTATCCAATGCATAGCTAAATCTATATGCAGAGCTTTCATATTATTAGTGGAGCCCATTCCATTATTATTCAACAAGTTTCCTGTAATTTACATCAGTGGTCGATTTTGGAAAGTGAGATTTAGTTGAAATTTGTTAAGATATTTTTATGGTTTATTTAGAAGGAGCGGAGCTCCTTATTTTAAGCAAATAAGTTATGGGTCCAAAACAATGGTGAACCACACTTGTTAGGTAGCTAAAGTGTGACTTGTGTTATGGGTTTGACTCTATATAAAGAGTATGAAATGTAAGGGTTGAAGCGCACGTGAAAAAACAAATGAAAATAAAGAAGAAAAGAAAAAAAAAAAGTGTTTTCATATTCTTATGTCTTGTGTTTTTAATCTTTACTTTTCTGTTTATATATTTGACGTGTTATGTTTTTTAAATGTTCTTCTTCTTCTTCATCGACTCAACGGTTATTAAACAATGGCCAAATTATAGGATAGTTATATAGTTATTTTTTTTTATCATAAAGTCGTTAAAGTAGAATAAGCATTCTAGATCAATTTTGAGATGAGTTTTTCTGAATGTAAAAAAGTATATGCTAATCTAAATTATTTTTTTGATTAATTTAACTCCCTGTGCTCAGATTTAAGAGCTGTTTAAACTGAAAAATAATAAAAATAAATAAAATTTCATATTCTAAATCAACGAATTTATTAAAACAACATAAAAATAAATAAATAACCAAAAACTTAAATTTTCAGTTAATTACATTTTGATTCTTGTTGTTATTTCAAAATTTTCCTTATTTGGACTTGTCAAATTTAAGTTTTCACTTCACTTTTGTATTTTTTTTTTTTGAATAAATTTTAAAAAATAAATTAATCATTTTTATTAGTTAAAAATGAGTATTTTAATAAAAGAAAAGTGACTCATTTATGCCTTGATCATTAAATGGTAAGTAGCTTGATCAATATCTTGTAATTATATACTACTTATATATAATAATTATATTTATATTTAAAATTTAATTAATTAGTTTTGATTTCAATATTATGTATCTCATTGATAAGAAAGCTTGCTCATCTCTTTATTGACCATGATTTGAACTCTTAAATAAGCTCTTGGAAGATTATTTCTAATGTTCTTGGAAGATTATTTCTAATCTTACATATCAAATATGAAATATATATTATAAATTTAATCTCTAAATATAGACAATATATTATTCAAAAATATTTTCATCCTGAAATTTTTTTGACTTTGGTTTTATTTTTGAAACATCAAGTATTCAGAAAAATTTTCTTTAAATATACTAGATCGACATGGAGAATGTATCTTTCAAATATGAGTGAGTACAATATAGAAAAAAATATTTTTTATTATTAAAAATAAAACAATAAATATCTAATAATGGTCTTTTCAAAATTAATTAATATAAAATTAAATTTTTCAAGAAAAACATTTTCAAAATGATTTAACTATTTCAAAAACAAATTATTAAATCTCAAGTTGAAGAATATAAAAAATTTAGTCCTAATATAAGAGAAATTTTTTTTAAAAAAAAATCTAAAATATGCATTACTAGTATTTGCAATTCTAACTATGAAATTGCAGGAAAAATAATATATTTTTAATTTTTAATTTTTTGTATTCTTAATAAATTTATTAATTTAAAATATGAAAATTTATTTTTTAGATTTAAGAAGTCTTAAATTTTAGTATAACGGTTAAATTAATAAAATATATGCACTTTTTTTTAAAAAAATTCAGATGATAATTGAACTTTTATGTGTCGAAAATTTTATTTGGAAAGCAATTTGAAATACTTATATTAATTTAGTGAATTTTGTGATAAAAAAAATTAGCTATAATTTGGTGACATAATTGCCATTAGATCTTCACTATCTTAGGCCTTAATAAGCATTTACAGACTCGTTCAGCTAAGTGATATCGTATTTAGAAAGTGAGCCAATATTTTGACTGTGCGACTTGAAGTCTTGCACATGCAACTAATATGCTAAGCGCAATCATACATAAAATAAAGAAAAGGGGAAATCTGCATACGTAGTAATGAAGCCACGCCTGTACCAATAGCCAAATACACCATCCTTAATGATATCTGCAGATTGCACAAGGTTAATCAGATTGACTCTATTTATTTTCCAAATAAGGACATTACTTGGCCTAGTTTATCTATTATTGTCTAACGCAATTGAAAGTTACAGTATCTACTTCACTATTTTGCCCTATGTAGAATGTGAAACTTTCAAGTTAATTCAATACATTGGCTTGACTTTTTCAGTAATTTGACATGAAGCCCTTTCAAACAAAGAAAAAATATGACCAATTAACTACATAAAAGATAAGAAAGAAAAGTAACATGGCTAATTTTCAGATATAACATTAATTCTGAGCTTGACATATGCATTTTATTCTTGAACTAAATGCAAAAATTAATTGAAACTATTGAACCCACCAAAAAAAAAAAAAAAAGAAGTTTTGTTCAAAAACCAAGATCAAGATTACCCCTCTATAGATGTCATTGATATTTGCAGAATTTTTTCTTATTTCCTTTCTTAAACCAAAAAAAGAAAAAGGATTAGAAAAGCTAGAAATGATCAAGATTTGCAATGAATCATGATGAGCTCACCTTGGACACATCGTCCAGGACATTAGATTGGTCAGTAGTGCCAAATGAGTTGATCAGCTGGCCAAAAATGAGAGCCAAGAGAGGCTGAGATAACCCGTTCCCAATGGCACAAACTGTGCCTACAATCATGAAAACTACATCGATCCTATCTGCAAAAGCAAACAGCTTGTATATGGGCACCTTCTGATTCTCTTCACTCGCTCTTCCTTGCTTGTTTGATGTTTCTATACCATCTTGCATGGCTCCTACCGGATCCCAAGCCTCAACTAACAGGTTCCTTGGCTTTCTTTAATCTCGAAAGAAAAAACGTAAGATAGAGAAAAAGGTGAAGAATGAGATCGCAGCATGTGTGTATATATATGTATATATATATATGTGCGCGCGTTTGTGTATGAATGTGTTATGAAACTGAGTTGGTAGGTTTAGACTTACCTTTTTCGGGCTTGGTTTTGGTTTTAACTTTCAGTTAATATACTTCTTCTAGATGGAATGACCGAATTAGGTATCTATTGGCCATGCCAAGACTCAGCGGGAAAAGGACTTCGTTTGCTTTTTGGGATCCTCTGGAACAGAAATTTAATTAGACAGATGACACTTTTTTTTACGCTATGTAAAAACATAATTCATTAGGTTTGTACTATTATTATTGTTCAATGTATTATCAAAAAAGATCCGTAAAAAAAATCAGTGCACTGGATATATTAAATGACTTTTTTTTCTTTATTCTGTTTGGTGAATTTTATACTTACGGATTTAATAATGTGTCAATAACATTAAGAAACAACATTTTATTTTATTGATTGTGACATGTTAATCTAATAGTGAATAATAATTTTTATTTATTTCAATGATAAATTATTAATTACAGTATTATAATATAATAATGTAAACAATATTATAATATTCACCATTTTCTTTTTTTGTATAAGATTTGTTGACCGATTCTTTTCTCTCTTCCAAAGACATATTTTATTCTCTTATTTTAAGGAAACACCAAATGTGAATACGGTAATTTTTATTGTTTTTCTAAATCAATATTAATATAAATATATATAATTAATTCTGATATCAAATTTCTTAAATAAGTAATTATCTTTGTTAGTTAATTATTTATTTGATAAAAATTTGATATTTGTCAAATTAATTGTTTGATACATAAGCGATTAAAATTTCCATATAAAACTACCTATTGAAATAACTATAAATAAAATAAAAAATTATTAAAAGAAACTATAAAATAGGCAACTAAAAAATACAATGTTAAAAAATAGTTTTCATTTTTAAATATATTTTAAATAATATATTAAATTATTATCATATAAAGCATGAATTATTGATTAGTATATACTTGATTTCAATCTTAAAGTTTACTTGAGATGAAATTTTTTCATGTGTAAAATTAAAATTTTTTTTTATCAAATTAGTCATTTGACAAATAAGTTATTCAAAACTCCACTAATTTGATATAAAAAATTACCTAATAAAAAACAACAAATAGAAACAAAAATATACAAATAGAAATTACAAAATAGGTAATTATACAAAATAAAGCTAAAAAAAGTAATATATTATCTATTTAGAAAAATGTATCTTTTTTTACATAATTAATATTTTAATTTATTAATATTTATAAATATATTTAAATAATATATAATTAATTTTGGTCTTACAAATAATTTACAAGCCTAACTAGAAAGTACATCTTTTAAAAGAGTACTATAATTCAGAGTTAATATCTTAAATAATGAAAAAACTAAAACACCGATGTCAAAATATCAATATCAATAAAATTTCTAGTTGTAAACTTGCGAGTATAGATGATAATTAAAGAATAGTCTAAAATCATAATTATATAAATTAGCTTGTGAAAACAAAAACATACATACCTAAATGTTAGAATGATCACATGAAAAAAGATCCACCATAAAAGCAGATTGCAGTTTGGATTGATTATTGATATCTAATGATTTAAAAGATTGACAATAGATAGAAAAGATATGATTTTCAATCAATAATAATGATAACATATAACAATATGAGAATAAATAAACGTGTAAATAATTGCATAATAATTTTATAATTCTAAACATACCAACACTATAAACTAAAATTTCATTTAATTATTCAAATCAATAAAGATTTCAATCATTCAGATCAACAAGACATTTCAAATCAACTTTTCAAGTAAATTACATCCGAAGTCACGTAACTTTGAGATCATTTTATATGGTCACTTATAAAAAAGTTTGATTATTGCAATATTATAATTATGAAATTCATAATTATTGCAGTCATTAGCTCTAATTTTTAGACAACTAGCACAAATCTGATGATGTTCTGATAAACCATTGCTGAGACACCAAATGAACCCTCACTTCATGCTACAATATGTGGACAAGACAAAAATGCCCCCATATGCACATTGAATATTTTGTTGCTATTTCAGCTATTAACCAAGTTAAAAAGTCCTTATGAATGGCCAAAAATCAGGGACTTGAGCATCTTACCCATGATATCGACCATTAATGAAGACTAAAAGAAGATGCAAACTTGGATTATTGAGAGATCAATGATGACATTTCTTCTAATTTTGCTACTTGGTAGGCTAAGATTGTGAAATTTTAGATGTGAACATTGGCCAAGGACAACCTGACACTTCAAACCTTTCCTAAACATTTGCCTGCTAACATTGTTTCTTCTTCTTCTTCTTCTTCTTTTTCTTCTTCTTTTTCTTCTTCTTTTTCTATATAGGATTGTTGAAGTCAACAGGTTAGCATATTACTGAAATTCTTGCCTTTGAAAAATTTTATGGATTCAAATACAACGACGTTGAGCGAGCTATCATATTGAAGAGAGTTCAACTCGCTAAGGACAAATTGATTCAAGATTGGTTTACCCACTACTAAGAGAAGTACATTTATTGAAGAGAGAACATAATGCCCACCATTTGGCCTCAATTCTTTCGGAGACCATAGATTGACTGTCTCCTAGTTATCCCAGATGCCCCATTTGGTACAGTAAGGATGATCCTTATTCAATAAGAAAGGAGAAAGCATAATTACCCAAAATGGACTGACATCTACATTGGCGAACTAGAATTGAGCAACTTGTCCTTGGCGATACAATAATCTTAGCTACTAACTTTGCTCTTGGAGTTTGTTTTGTTTGTGTCCATGATATCCTTTTGTACATATTTGTATGATTGTTTTCTTCTTGCAGAAGCCATTCTAAAAGAAATACTCAATCCAGCTAGAAAAGATAAGGCTGAGGAAGTTGAGCCTGCCAAAAAGAAGCTCAAAAGAATAAGTAAGGACCTAAGCTTCCTCGACTTAAGACTAAGGTGAAAAACCATTAGGTGGAGGAATTGCCAAATCAATCTATTTTTAAAGATACTCCAAAGAGCTCTTCCACCCAATCAGTTAACTCTCGACCCTTTACATTGGTCATTTCCTCACTTATCTCTCAACCATCCAAGAGTTTGCAACCCTCAACTAATAAGGCTATTACGAAAATGCCAATTGGAAAAGAGTCGAGTAAAACCAAGTCGATTAAAGAATCTGATTTTGCTCACTCTTTAAAGGTATGCTTTCCTTTTGATCGTCCTAACACTATTTAGATGTGTAGCTCTTGATCATATTCCTCTTCTCCTATAGGGTTTCATTGACTATCTTGCTCTTTTAGATAAAGAAGATAAGAGCTCTAAAGCTAGGGCCAAGAGCGAAATGGTCAATGCCTCATCCTAGTCTCAAGAAGTCCTTACTCATTTACAATATCTTTTTGTATTATCCATGTAGATTCTACCAGACTCCAAACTATTGGTCACCATTCAAGAAGACTTGAAATTCATCTTTGATAATGCTACTGAAAACGAGATAAGCACTAGCAAAAAAAAAAAAAAACTTTAGAGAACTTTAAGGAAGAGCTCCTCAACATGGTAGTTAAACTGACATAAACCCATGCACTTCCTGCGCAAGTGAGTAAGTTCGTAGATGAATTCTTGGATGTTGATAAACAGGTCTCCCAAGGCAAGGCCACTATTAAGGTGCTTCAGGAAAAGGTCATCCCTCTAAAAGAAAAGGAGAAGGAACTCTAAGAGACTTACTCTAAGGTCAAGGCCACTCACTAGGTACAAGAGCTCAAGTTAAAATCCCTAGCCAAGGAAACACTTGAGTAAATTAAGAAAGAAAAAAGAGCTAAAAAAGGCCCTTAAAACATAGCAGAAAAAGAAAAAGCCTGCTAGAGAGTCTATCTCCTTCATTGCTGCAAACTTGGACAACTTCAAGCCTAGGATGATATAAATGTTTCACTTGTGTAATTCATTGGCTTTGTGCCTTTTCGCTGTATTTGAATAATTTTATTAGGCAAATGCCCTTATTATGGACAATGTACTTTTGTTTTCCTTATGAATGATATCTTTCCTTTATTTCTATATTTTTGACTAAATACTCTATTTTGTGCATGAATATGTTTGTCTCCTTACCATATGCTTTTGTCCTTACCTTAAACTAGCCATCGCACTAACATTTTAACCAATATCCAAACACATCTAGGATAATAAATTTGGTGAATCAAACACCAAGGTGAAATGATGAAAACATTAGAGAATTAACAGAAGGGTACATAATTGTTAGACACAGAGTGATCTTTATTAATAAGAATCAAATACTTATGTCAAAGCTTGAAAATTACTAACTAGAGAATGTTAACTGATAAACAATATTTTGGCTAAAGATAATATTATTCACAAAATGCCCTAATTAGAAAATAAAGAGAATGATCGAATAGAACTCTTACGTTGGCCAATAACTTGTATTTCAATCCATTACAATTTATAGACTATAATTTAATTAATTCGGCCAAAGGAAGCTAAACCTAACTATAATCAATCAAAGTTGTTGAAAACTACATGCTCTTTACCCCTTCGAATATTGAGCGATCAACACCTTCGCATATTGATGGCCAATACTTCTTGAGAAACCTAACATTGATTGATCGATCATAGACTTTGTCATCTTGATTAGTTTAGATGTATACTCCATTTCCCATCATGTCTACTAGGACAAAAGGACCATTTTAGTTTGGAGACCATTTTTCAAGTACATGGTCCTCATGCTGTATTGGGATGATGACCTTCCATACCATGTCACCATTACTAAAATTCTTTAGCTTCAGATGCTTATTGTATTCTCGCTTAACCTTCTTCTTCTAAACTTAAAGCAGATCAAGTGCTCTTAGTTGTATCTCATCTAAAGCTTTAATCTCATCTATCATGTTAGTTTGTCCTAGTGTATTCTTTTAATTGAACGAATGGTTAACTTAGTTGAGATCATTACTTCATTCCCATAAACCAACTAAAAAGGATTTGCCCCCATAACTGTCTTTAATATAGTCCATATCACCCAAAAAGTCTCAGACAAAAATTTATGCCAGACCCTGGGATTGCCTTCCATCATCTTTATGTTTAGCTTGATAACCTTGTTCATGGCCTCTGCTTGTCTATCAGTTTGGGCATAAAAAGTTGTTGAATTTAAAAATTTAACACTATGCTCTTAGTAGAACTATTGAACATCTTCTCTCATGAAAATGACGCATTGGTTTATGGTGATCAACTCTAATAAGCCATGTCTATGAAAAATATGCCCTTTAAAGAACTTAATGTTCGATGCCTGATTGACCACCTTAAGCAGTGTTACTTTACTCATTTGGTGAAATAGTCAATTGTCATGATTATAAAGACATGGTGATTTGAGGATGGTGGGAAAATCTTTCTAAGAAGTTCCACTGCCATTCTTTGAAAGGCTAAGTTTTAACAAATGAGTGTAACTCTTTGGCAAGGAGAAGTTGAATTGGCCCATGTTTCTAATAGGCTTAACATCTTTTGGCAGAGCTGAACCAATCATTCTCCATCATTAATCAATAATATCTATATTTGATTAAGAGCTTTTTCATCATTCTTCCTTATTGGTGTGAACCTAATATCCTTTTATGAATCTCAACCATTAAAAATGTTGCTTATTTTGTTTTATACACAATAAGATTTCACAATCTAAATAATGACGATATAGCTCTTCTTATTGATAGCAAAATTTCTCACATATGACATACATGTGGATCGGTTAAGGTGCCAAGATCTTTCAAGTATGAGATGATCTCTTCCTTTTAGTCTATTGTCTAGTCAGGATTGCACACCTCATGTATATGTTAGCTGGTTGATCATATGAACAATCTTTCACAGAACACTAACACTGGGTGATAGTTTAGTAATATAATTTCTATAATTTATAGTTTAATTCTTCTTTAAATCCGTGCATTATCACTAAATTTTAATTCATAATAAACCTAATGCATGCTAATTGGTGTTTTATATGTAAAAAGTGAAGAAAAGCAAAGTCTAAGTGAAATAAGAGGAGTACACGGTCGTGTGGTCAAGGTGCATGGTCGTGTGCCTCAATAACATCAAGAAGGCAAAGGAGAACCAAAACATATGACCTAGAAGCATGGTTGTGCAAC
>CATIWR010300221.1:0-22962 GCA_949677035.1 Omphalea diandra
ATCAACTTCTTCATTTCTTCTTGAGAGATTGATTCAATTCTGCAACAACAACACTTATTTGAAATATTAGTGATGATCAATTTACTTTGTCAAGATCAAAAGAGGTTCTAAACCTAAGATTGATTATCCTAGTTCAACACCATCTAATCGTTCAATTATTGAGGCAGCTGCAAGTGGTATAATTATGAGAAAATCTCCCAATGAAACTTTTGAGCTAGTGGAGGAGATGATTTCTAATAGCTACCAATGGAATAATGATAAAGCAGCTCGAAGGCGACATAGAGTGCATAATAATGATTCTATTATTGCTTTATCTAGTTAAATTGCTTCTCTGAATAAAAAAAAATAGATAATTTTGTTGCTACAATAATGAATATTTTAACTTTTGATCCATATAACTTATGTGGCAAAATAGGACATCCCAGCTCTCATAGTCAGGTAAGAAATCCTTTTATTTCTTATGAAAGTATTAATTTTATTTCTCATGATGGCAAATCAAATTTCAATCCCTATTTAAATATATACAATTTGGGATGGAGGAGCCATCGAAATATTTCTTGGAGAAATTGGCAAGAAAAGGCACCCCTTGGATTTCATAAACAATACTCACCACAAGAAAATAAGGAAATTTTGGAGGATTTGATTACTAAGTTTGTCAATAGAACTAAAGCAAGGTTTCAAACACATATGACATCTATTAGGAACATAGAAGTACAAATGGGACAGCTAGTTGACATGACGTTGGAAAGAAAAGAATGTCAATTTCTTAGCAATATGAGAAGAATCCCAAAGAACAAGTAAATGTTATCACTATAAGAGGTTAAAAAAAATTGGAGAAATTGGAGGAGGAGATGCGAGAGAAAAAAAGGAGCATGACAAGGTTGATGATTCACCCATAGAAACTACAAGGAGTACACCCAAACTTAATTTAGATGCTATTAAACTTCTTCTTCCTTATCCTAAAAGAGTTTTGAAAGCTAATTTGGATAAATAATTTAAAAACTTTTTAGAGGTGTTTAAAAAGGTACATGTTAACATCCCTCTTTTTGATAAAATTTCACAAATACCAAGTTATGCCAAATTTTTGAAGGATGTGATTTCTAACAAAAGAAAATGGGAAAAGCATGAGACAGAGAAGCTTAATGAGGAATGCTCAATAGTTCTCTTAAATAAATTGCCACTTAAACTCAAATGTCTAAGGAGTTATTATATCCCTTGCACTATGGGAGATACTGAATTTGAAAAATCATTGTGTGATCTAGGTGCTTGTGTGAACTTAATGTCATACATAATTTTTGAAAAACTTAGTTTACATGAATTGACACCCACTACTATCACCTTACAACTAGCTAATATAAGTATTAATATCTTAGGGGAATAGCAGAGGATGTCTTAGTTAACGTGGGTAAATTTATTATACTTGAGATTTTATTATGTTGGATATGGAGAAAGATCGAGCAATGTCTTTGATTCTAAGTAGATCTTTTCTTGTTACTGGTAATGCTTTGATTGATGTACAAAAAGGTTTACTTACACTTAGAATCAACGATGAAGAAGTGGTAATGCTTTGATTGATGTACAAAAAGGTTTACTTACACTTAGAATCAACGATGAAGAAGTAGTATTTAATGTGTTTAAATCCATCAAACATCCAGTCACAATTAAACATAAAATAAATCTGATTGATTGCATTGATATGTGTACAAATGAAGCAAATGCATTTAAATTAGAAGATCCTTTGGAAAGTATCATTCTTAATTCTTATGATGATGCATAAGTCTGGATGAAAAATATAAGGACAAATTCACTTACTTGGACAAAGGTTCAAAAGGATTCAAGGCAAAAGAAAGAAAATTTTTCCCTTTGGAGAAACCAACTTCTATCAAAAAATTGAAACCCTTTATTGAAACTCCTCTAACTTTGAAAGTTAAATCTTTGCCTTTTTATATTATATATATATATATATATATATATATATACTGAACCTTTCTTTTGATTATTTCATCTAAATTGACATGTCTCCAAGAGAAAAACCTTAAAAGTGTGCTTAAGGAACAACCTATTTTCTATGAATTCACTAATTCTTTCCAAAATCCTTTAAAAAAAAAAAAGAGAAGTCAGGCTAAAGACTTTAAAAGGGCACCTATTGGGAGCCAACTCAATATTTTTAATTTTATATTTTTATTTTATTTTTGCATATTTTCTTTGATTTTTATTGCATTTTTATTTTTGTTTTTTGTATTTTCATATATTTTGGGCATGTTTTGAAATTAACTTTCAAAATAAAAAGAAAAAAATTAGTCAAGTACCTTTTGATAAGGCGTGCCCACGGCTTATTGACTAGATGAAAATAATCACTAGTCAGCATAAGTCGTGCCCACATCATATTCTAGTAAATCTTCTATTTTGGTTTTCTTATGCTTTATTTACTAGCATAAGCCATGCTTATGGCCTATCATACTAAATCTTTTGTTTGATTTTTTTTTATGTCTTATTTGTTAGTTAGTATAAGTTATGCCCATGGCTTATCTCATTAAATCTTTTATTTCATTTTTTCCTTTGAAGCATTAGGCGTGTGTAAGCATCGAATTTTGGACCTAAGGATACAAACCCAATGATGAAATCACTTCACTAAATCTCCATAATGAAAAGGGAATTCCTCAAAAAAAGGGATGGAAGGTCATAGAGAACCATGGAAAATCCCAAAGACCAAAGCCTAAGCCAAGGCTAAGGTTGCCTGCCAGGCTTTATGGGCTATACAGCCCATCAAATAAGGTTGTACATCCTTACATAAGGTTGTATAGCCCTTGCTAAAACCCTAGACTATAGAACCTTCTAAAACTAGCCCTTCTTTTAAGCTTACAGTTGTACAACCCTAGTAGAGGGATGTATAGCACATTTTTTGTTGTACAACCAACATGCAAACCCTAATTTTAGTATAACACTCCTTTTCTGTGATTGGAAACATACATAGTGCAACCATAACTATTTCTAGCCCTATGTACCCATCCAATGCCTACAATTATCCCCTATTTTGAAAGGAGTGGAGAGGCTTGGAGAACCCCAATAAAACTCTGATAAAATCAAGTCTCAAAACACTTCAAGACGCAGAAAACTCAAACCCTAACCTCACTTCACTTTCACCAAGGTAGAACTAGGCTTTTATCTTTAATTGTGTGCATTACCTTAGGCATTTTGGAGGATACTAAACTTGTTATGTGCTTCTAAGGGAAAAGACATCACCAGGACATACCTAGGCCTCCCTTTCCCCTTCCTCTTCCCTCCATTTCCTTTCTCAATTTCTATTTTCGAAACCTAAAAAATGAGGATTGTATAACCTTTTTGGTAGGCTATACAACCCTTATTCATGGTTATACAACCCTGGTTCCCTCTAATATAGTAGAAGTTCTTATTCTTCTTTCTCTCAGATTCATTGCATTTGGGGGTATCTTTTAGGATGTTTCGTGACTCCAATGATAGAATAAAGTGAGATCTAATGACTTAGGACCTTCATTCACTTCAAAAATTGAGTCTTGTTGGTTTTTTAAATGACTTTCCTCATTTTTTCTTCTTAAAATGCCTTTATGTTTTTTGTTCCTTTAATCTTAAAATTATGTTTTAGTTCTGATTTAGGTACAAAAAGGCAATGGTCAAGTAAGGAATTTAAGATTCCCTTGACCTTGAAAGCCTTCATGGTGTTAGGGTTCATATGCTAGTTATGTGAATAATATTTTTGCCTCTTCAATTTCTCTCTTTAATTTGGTATTCTAATTTTTGAATTCTTAGTTGTGTCATGAGTTTGTAGCTCTTTGTGAGCAATATGAGGGAGGATTCATCAACCCAAGGATCTTATTTGACATGAATCTTTGCCTTAAGCCATGTGATGTTCTCCATAATCTATGCATTTCATGTTTAATGTTTTAAGTATTTTATGACTTATGCATCCTGATCATGTTATATTTTGGTTTGTAATGATGGAATGGGTTGTTATGGACTTAGAATATATGCTAGGATACCTTGACTATGGAGCTATGGTATGGTTTTCTTTACTTACTTTAAGTTCCATTTATTTGTTTAATTTTAGTTTGACTCATTACTAACTTGTCTCTACTTTTAGGTATAGGTAGTTACTTGGGATTACACCATGAACTAGATCTTAACCACGTTTCCATATGGATCATGTGATCATGCATAATTATATTTAGGTGGATTGATGATAATGCATGTTAAAACCCTATGTTATATTACATGTACCTTATGTGATATCACATGACCCCCTCCTCATTATGGATGATTATGTGTGTGAATGGATGATGATGCATGATAAGACCCTATAACATGATGCATGATCTCTCTCCCCTTTTAAGTTGATGACTTAATTTGCCTGAATGGATCGTGTTTAGATGAATGCTTAGGCAAGATAATTAGACTAACCAATAACTAGGCTAAAATGTTAAAAAAGAACCAAAGAAGCTTAAAGGCTAAATCCCAACATCAAGGCAGTTTGAGGGTGCCTAACCTCTTCTCCAAGCCATACCCAGTTTTTGAACCCGATCTCTAATAGGGTGAAGATGAAATGGGTCTTCTAATTGACTGAGGCTAGGTTCAGATTTTGTCTTCCCTAGACTCTTATCCCAACCAAAGTTGGGTGGCGACTTCACATTCCCTAAGGGTAGTACCAACATACCAGCCCGCTTTTGGTCCTCTGATGACCATCATTTTGGAAAAAAGGCTTTAAAATTACTCAAAGCCTATAAGGAACCTTGTTAATCCAATCACTTTCCATGAGTTGGGGGTTATTACCAAAACATGACCCATGTCCTCTCAATTTATCAATGATCGATAAAAGGTAGGACTAGCAAATAAGATTCCATTCGTTCGAGCATAGCCGCAAAACCTTCGAGGCACTAACCGTGGCGACTCCATTAGGGACCTAAAATCAACTTCATATTTAATCTTTGATTCACCTTTAATATTTTAAACTTGTTATTGAGTAAGTCCACTACATTCATGCAGCCTCTACATTTCACCATGAGCACTAGGTACCCTTAGACAAACCAATGGTTCTCCAAACTTCTGACTTAAGCTTCATTCGAGTTTAGGAGATTGTGAGAAGGATTCATCACTCATGAACCTAGTTCCTTCGGGTATATCAAATGGTGAATCATGACAATTTCCCCTTAAGCTTATGGGAGCCAGCTGCGACAACAACCCTTTCAACTACGAGGCCCATATAGGAGCCAATAGTGCCTTAAAATAGGGTACCCTACTTATTTGCATTTTCTAAAAGGGAGTTAGAGTCCTCGAAGAACATGGTTATGCATCCTTAATGTAAACATAAATGTTACCCCATCCTTTTGATGTAATTATCCCACATATAAATACTTATATATATCCCTTTCCCCGCCATGTAAATACTTTTATGTACATTCCTCCCTCCTTAAATGGATTTTGTTCTTCACTTATACATATTCCTTTATGTGATGTAAAGAATTCTTCTTTTAGTACCTTTGTGTATATGTTCTTTCGAGGCCTTAACTCCTTCCGGTCTGAGGTGAACTTGTATATTATTTACCCTATGATTGTATGAGAATAGGACTCCACCTAGAAAAAAGCCATTAGACCTCGTGTGTGGGAGGAATAAGGTTAGAAAGATCTTTTATAAAATGACTTGTGCATATCACGCATACATTCATTGATTACTTGCTCATGTATCATATTGATAATGTTTATTTTGCATCCATCATAGCTCCAACCAAACCCTTGTGGAAGAGAAAGGGCAACCGACTTGCTAAAAAGAGCAACACTCAAAGTCCGAGCTAAAAACTCGGCCCAATCATGGAGCCAACCATACTACAGAGGTCTTAGACAGAATGATGATTGATTTCAACCATAAGATGGAAAGGAGGATTATTGAGGAGATAAACAAACATGTCAATGAAATTCTAAAAAATTGACAGACTTCTGCCAATCAGACTGATAAAAGGAAGGCACTAATGGAAGTGCCCTAACCTATAGTGATTGATGATGATCTGTTTGGGATAAAGAAATATGAAAGCAAGTTTACTAAGGAAGTAGGAAATACGACAACTATTCTAGATAAGCCCCTAGAAAATGAAAAGGAAAGCACTTGGTTTGATGACTTGCCAAGTAGCTGGAGAAGATATAAAAGGTTCTAAGTGCTAGAGGTCTAGAAAAAGGAACGGACATTTAGGAATTGCTAGCCCGCATACCTGAGAAACTACCAGCTAATTTTCGCAGGCCCGAGCTGCCTAAGTATATAAGAACTCATAATATCAAAAACCATGTCCATTTCTATGTGTTAATTATGAAGGCATCTAGAGTCTCGACGAACACTATGTTGGAGCTTTTTGAATTATCATTAGAAGGGTCCGCTAAAACCTAGTACCTTAGTCAACCAAAGACTATCATGGAAGATTAGAAGGAGTTGGTTAAAGCTTTTGAGAAGTATTATGTGTGTAACTCAAATCTAAAGGTCACACTACAAGATTTAGAATTTCTGAAGCAAAAGGCTAGTGAGGGCTTCAATGACTACATCCAAAGATGGAAAAAGATAGCTTCCAAGGTAACCATAAGGCCTATAGAGAGAGAACAGCAGAGAATGATTATAAAAGGGGCTTTGCCTGGCATTAGCACTAGAATCAAAGAATTGTTGGTTAAAAACTTTAAAGATCTTCAAGATGAGGGTTTGCAAGCTAAAAAGTTAAAATCCAAAATAAGAAAATAATATGGCAGAAGAGGAGGTGCCCCATCTGAAACTCTGACAGAAGGGAACAAGAAGACTGATGTCAATGCAGTGAGAGCATTGCGACAATTTATAAATTTGGGGATCCCTCTATATAAGGCATTTGAAAGGTTGCAGAACAAGGAAGTGTTGAAACATTTAACATCGAGATTGCCTCCTAATCTACTGCCTAGAGGGTATGACACTAATGCTTATTGTACTTTTCACTATGGAGCTTATCACAATACTGATGATTACTATATATTAAGGCATGAGATCAAAGATCTCATTGACAATAAGACAATCATTCTGCCAAACACCAAAAGGCCTATAATTTGAAAGAACCCTCTCTCGAACTATCGTAATGTTCCTCTTCCAAGTTGGGGGACATTCATGATAGATTCTAGAATTCCTGAGAAAGTTGTTATCACTATTATTGAGAAGGTCATAAATGAGGCTCTAGTTGTTTGCACCATCAATCTGTGGGAATGCTCAAATGAGAAGACAGAGAAAAAATAAAGGGAAAGAATGATCCGATTATAGGAGGAGAGTGATGAAGAGAAGGAGATAAAGTAAGTGAGTCATGTGACACGTAGCAGGAATACTATCCTGATAAAGAAGCTCCTAAGGAAGCACTAGTTGATAAGAGTACAGACGAATTGGTCATAAAGAAGAAAGAATAAGACAATCCTATAGTAAAGCAGCTGAAGAAGATGTCTACACATATCAATGTGTGAAGTTACTTATCGCTTCTCAGGAGCATAAGAAAACTATGGTAAAAGCTTTATCTTGCCTGACATTTCTAGGGAAGCCACACCAAAGGACATTATTGCATTGGTAACTCATAAAGGTAAAATCACTTTCCCACATGAGCATTTGCAACCAAAGGAAAGGGATCACAATTTGGCCATGTTCATTAGTGTTGAGGTAAAAGGGAGACATATGCCATAGGTGATGGTCGATGATGGATTTGGAATTAACATTTGCCCAGTTAAGTTATTACACAAGTTTGGTTTGTCAAAGAAGGACATAAAGGCTTCTCATAGTGTTTAGTTTGTCAAATAAGGACTTTGAGGCTTCTGATAGTGTCATTTGGACGTATAATGATAGTAGAGTCCAGTTACAGACATGTTCAAGACTGTAGTAAAAATAGGAGTAGTCAAGGTCATGGTGGAGTTCATAGTCTTAGACAATTCAATTAATTTTTTGCTCTTACTGGGAAGGCCATGGTATCATTCTTTCGGTGGTATGTCGCCTACTATTCACTAGAAAATTAAGATTCCTTACAAATGAGAGATTTTGACCATCTATGCCAAGATGGGTGAGATTATGGCAGCCTTAAACATGGTTGTTCTGCATCTCTAAGGGTTTCAAGTTGTTAAAATTACAAATAAATGATCTAAAGGTAATAGGAATTATGAAGAATATGAACTTTCTTTTAGGACAGGGTTTAGGGAAAAATTCTACTGGCATATTGAAATTTCTTAAGATCCCCATTCAGACTACCAAGAAAGGGCTAGGATACTATGGTGAGGAGTCAAAGCTAGGAGTAAGGGACTCGCGTGGACCACTATCAGATTTTTTTGTGAAAGAAAAAAAAGAGGTTGCTAAGAAGTTTGAGCTGAAAAAGATTGAGAAGGGAAAGTTGCTAGATGAGGATATAGACGAACTAAAGAAGACTTTATTTCAACTGGATATGGGTGAACTGGGATATCAAAATTATTAGGACTCATCTAAAAAAGAAGATGGGAAGAAGAAAAAGAAGAAAGGGAAGTAGATTATAGGAATAAAGGATGATCAAGAATCAAGTCAATCTGTGCTTCTCTATGGTCCTCCGTCTACATGGTCATGGAAGGATAAGAAGAAGATCACTGATGAATAGGTAAGGTCGTACCTGTTGAATCATAATTTTTAGGTAACCAGAGAAGGTCATGCAATAGTTCATTAAAATTGCTTACACTAGGATGAAGTTAGATGATATTCAGAGCATGATTGTGAACTCCATTGAAGAAGAAAGTGGAGAAAAAATGAAGAATTCTGTAGCAAAAATGGAGCCTATCCAAGCAGATAGTGTAACACTTTACGCAAACTTTTTAAAGATTGATCTAGGGGATGATTAGATAAAATAAAGTTTTGTCGAAGTTGTCAAAGCTGTCACTGGTACAGAAAAGGAGGAAAAGGCAGATCTTGTGCAAAATGCTAATCATAGAGGTCCAACTGATAAAGCAAAAGGTACAGAAGAGGAGAACCCTAAGGCCAATGAGACTCTAGACAACTAACTAGATGAAGTGGACTATCTTGCCACCACTAATTCTCTTATTTCTAGTCTCTTTGAGGATGAAGATGTATTTCTTTCTAAGTTTAAGGCAATGAATGATGAGTTTGCTTACTCGTGTGATGTGTTTTTTTATGCCAATGTGTATAGCATACATTATTTCATGATTATATTTAACATTAATTTTGTGCATACCACTGTATTTAATATTGGCATACAGGAGAGTCCAAAAATCTTGTTTATTATCAGTGATGTCACATAGAGGAGAGAGAAGTTTGAGCAGTTACTTAGGAAATATTATAGGGTTTTTTCCTAAACATGTGAAGACATGACAGAGGTTAATAGGAGAATTATGAAACACAGAATTCCAACCTACCCACACATGAGGCCAACAAAACAAAAACTGTGAAGGATGAGACTTGAGTAGGCCTATTTAGTCCAGAAATAAGTAACAAAGCAATTGAATGCTAAGTTTTTAGAGATGGTAGACTACCTAGAGTGGTTAGCCAACATAGAACTTGTATGAAAGAAGGACGAAAGAGTAAGGATGTGTGTCAATCATAAGGATTTTAATAAAGCATGCCCAAAAGGATGACTTCCCTTTGCCACATATTGACATATTGGTTGACAGTGTCGCGACGTACGTTATGTATTCCCTCATGGATGGGTTCTCTGGGTACAACCAAATTCTCATTGCCATCACGGATAAGGTAAAGATAGCATTTGTCACATAATAGGGGATGTATTACTATCAGGTGATGTCATATGGGTTAAAGAATGCAAGAGCAATGTACCAGCAAATGGCAATGGCCTAGTTACACGAATTAATCGATAAATAAGTAGAGGTGTACGTGGATGACATGATGGTGAAGTTGAAAAACAAGGGACATGCATTTTGAAGTCCTAAAGAAGTTCCTAAAAAGAGTTGATCAGTACAATTTGAGGCTGAATCTGAAGAAATATTTGTTTGGAGCTACCTTCAGCAATGTTGGGACATGTGATTAGTGAGAAAGGCATTGAAATAGATCTCAAAAAGGTAAAGGCAATCCAAGTCATACTTGCACCTAAGATAGAGAAAGAAGTATGAGGTTTTTGGGCTGCTTGTAGTACATCAGCCAATTCATAGTGAGATTGACCCCCATCTGTGTGGAGAAGGCCTGTCTAGTATTGGTTTAGGTAATGAAGAAGTTAAGGCACTACTTTCAATCATGTTCGACAGAAGTGGTCTCGAAGCTTAATCTAGTTAGGTACATATATAATGCCCTTTCTCTAACTAAGAGATTAACAAAATGGTTAATCATGGTTATTGAATTTGATATTAAGTATGCAACCAAAAAGGTGATCAAAAGGCAGGCAATTTGAAAGTACATGGAACAACAACCCATTGAAGAAAGAGAATCTGAGCTTCCCCAATTACCAGATAAGGGATTAGGAGTAATTGAGCCTTAGGGATGGAGAGTATACTTTAATTGAGTTGTAAATAAGAAAGGGCAGGTATAAGGGTGGTCATGATCTCACTCGAAGGGGAACTTTTTCCTGTAGCTAAGAAGCTCAATTACAATGTGACTAACGATATGGTTGTATATAAAGCGTATGTACTAAGACTCGAACTTCTGAAGCAAAAAAGAGATAAGACAGTAGAGGTGTTCAGGAACTCATTTTTGATAATTTCACAGGTAATAGAAGAATGAAAATTGAACGAAGAAAATTTAGGCACGTACCTGGAGCATATAAAGAGATTGGTGCATAATTTTTAGAAACTCATATTTCATCAACTACCAAAAGAAGAGAACATAATGGTTGATGTA
The DNA here is from genome assembly GCA_949677035.1 of Omphalea diandra. Taxonomy (NCBI): domain Eukaryota; kingdom Viridiplantae; phylum Streptophyta; class Magnoliopsida; order Malpighiales; family Euphorbiaceae; genus Omphalea; species Omphalea diandra. The sequence goes on from CATIWR010300221.1 coordinate 10,829, forward strand.
ATAGCCACTTTGGCCTCTATCTGGGATGAATTGAAGGTGATGCCTATGAAACCATTTATCACGCTTTGATCTAAGGTGTCATGTTACGGGGATACATGAGTAATACAAGTATCAATGAGAACCAACCTTGGTATTTTGATATATAAAAATATTTGAAAAGTGGCAAGTACCCTAAAGGGGCTAAAAATAAGGTAGGGATGTGATCCAGAGATTATCTTCATAGTTCGTGGTTTGCAATAGGGTAATCTATAAGAAAATACCTAATGGAGTTCATTTGTGATGCCTGACCTAATAAGAGGACTATAAAGTCATGAAGGAGGTACACGCAAGAGTTTGTGGTCTCTATATGAATGGGAAAGTGTTGATGAGGAAGATTCTGAGACTTGGATACTACTGGACCACTATGGAACACTAATGCATTCAAAAAGTCTAAAGTTGTCACGAATGTCAAATTCATGGAAATCTTAGTCACCTGCCACCCACTAAGTTGTAGAATTTGACCTCATCTTAGTCGTTTTCAACTTAGGGCATCGATGTAATTGAAGAAAACAGACCAGCTTCTACCAAGGGTAATAAGTACATCACAGAGATAGTGGACTACTTTTCAAAGTAGGTATAGACGAAAGCCTTTAGTAAGCTGGGGACAAAGCAAATAGCACAATACATGAAGAAAAACCTCATCTACCATTACAACATGTTGCATCATATTGTTACAAATAATGGTGTTCATTCCTAAGCAGAGGTCAAGGACATGTTCAGAAACTACAAGGTAGTCCACCACAAGTAGTCACCTTATAGACCACAGGCTAACGAAGTAGTGAAAGCGGTGAAAAAGAATGTTAAAAACATCCTTGCCAAAATGGTTAAGATCGTACAAGGACTGGTATGAGAAATTACCTTTTGCTTTTAGGGTTATCAAATAAAAGCAAGGACATCAATTGGGATGACACCATATTCTCTAGTGTATGAAGTAGAGGTATGTTACTAACTGAGTTAGAAATGAAGTCTTTATGGCTACTAATAGAATCTGACATCCCTGAGTACCAATAGGCGAGAAATAAATTTGAATAGTTTGTTCCACTAGATCAAAAGAGGTTAAAGGCCCTATATAACATTCAATTATATCAAGCTAAGATGGTTCATACGTTCAACAAGAAAGTTAGGGCCAGTAATATAAAGGTTGGTGATCTAGTGTTGAAGGCCATCAGACCATAGACTCGAGATCCTCAAGGAAATTCAGGCTAAATTGGAAAGGCCCCTACGTGGTCAAGCAGATCTACTCAGGTGGAGGGATGAAACTAGCAATAATGGATAGGAATGAGTTCACAAAGCTGGTGAATTTGGATGTCTTAAAGAAGTATTTGTATGAGGTGTGAGGTGTGAGAAAATTGAAAATAGCTTACTAAGTCAAAAACCTGAAAGAGTGACTTAGGTAAAAATTAGGGCATAAACAAATAATAAAGATGAAAGAAAAAAAGAAAAGAGAAGCTCACTAAGTAGAAAACTTGAAAGGGCGACTTAAGCAAAAGTAAGAGCATATAAAATGAGTAAGGTAAATGCAAGCAAAAGTTGAGAGAATGCAACTGACCACTAAGGGACCTTAACAGGATAGTTGAGAAATGGCAGAAGAGACAGGAATGTAAGAGTAAAGAGTCAACAAGACAAAGGCATTGAGCAAGATAATTAGATGATCTAGTGTGCCAATGTTAAAAGCAAAAGTCATGCATTCAATCAATATTTAATATGTAAGATGTAAATTGTTCGTGCCAAACACAATATCAAATAGAAGTACGTTTGCGTAATCAAAGCGAATTAGTCATACATGCTTTTGAACTATAAGTGAATATAACATAGTTTTAAATAATTACTGCCTACTATCTATTAATATGATGCTTGTAGCTCTAAAGGTTACATAACTATGTTATGTAATCTGCATCATCATCAAGCTCAGGGTCCAGGCCAATGTAGAAGTCATAAATGTAGTAACTGGTCTAAGTGGTCTTAACCCTGTATAGGAAATGTTGGGTCATAAGGCCTTTAATGAACAAAGGGATGAACTGCGCCTTAAATTAGGAGGCACTAAACTGACGACCCACACAAGAAAGGTCATAAAATATGCCTAAACCCAGAGCAAGAAGGATGACACAATCCTCATAAGTCCTTAAGGTAACACGTGATAAATTCCACCATGGATAGATCCAACGGATGTCAATGACAATGATGTGCGACATCCACTCAGCTCATTAGACTCAAGTAGTTATTGGTTTAGTTAGGTGATGGTTTAAATGATGTTGTAGGTAATAAACTCTTGAATCTATAGTCGTGGTAGCCAATAGTCCTAACCTCTCTTGCGGCTATATCTAAAAAAAGAAAAAAGATAAGAAAAAGAAAAATAATGAGAAAATGAAAATAAAATGTTCGTTGAGTTGAAAAATCAAAAGGGTAGCCAAAGCAAAATTGAATAGCCTGTTGGACTGAAAATCCATAAGGGTGGTACAGGCAAAAGTTATGGTAATAATAAAAAGAAGAATAAGAAAGAGAAGGAAAATGGTTGTAAGAAAAATTCATGCTTGAACTAACAACGGGATCCCTGTAAAGGAATCATTGACCCTCAAAGTCATTTTACCTAGTCTCATGATGGTCTCCCAAAGAATCGTTGGCACAAAGGTCTTGTATGACTCCTCTCCCTCCAAAAGTGGGAAAATCTGCAAGTCGATCTCACCATTGTCTCTCCTCAATAGGTATTCATCTATCAAAATAGCTACTACAATGTGAGTCTGAGTACCTCTAGCATGGCCCTTAGAGGGGAAAAGAGTGATGAGAAGGGTCATGAGAATCTTCTTTTTGCCTAATGTGTACCTAGGTAACCCTCAAAATGTAAGTCAAACAACTCTACCATTTTTCTAACATGTGGGTAATCCATCTGAGGCAATGCAATTCGATCTTCAACCATGATGCAAAAATATAGAATGACATCAAATTCCTCTAGCAAATGACAAATTTTTGAATCCCTGAAGTGAAAGGTATCGGTAGTGGAGTCCCACAAGTCACAAGCTGCCCATAAAAAATAAAAGTTAAAATGAACATCAGAGAGGCAACGGAGAGCAGAAACACCCACCTATGGTAGATCATACCAAATTTAGGGTGGAAGAGACCTTAGAAAAGTTCTTGCCATATGTGGGGAATTGGAAGCAACAAATAAAGAAAGAGGATTCAAAATGAGCTTTTATAGCAGGAGGACAGACCCATGGATTGTATAGTCCTCAAGCTATGCTATATAACTCTCTATGACAGGGTCGTACAACCCTTTAGTTGGGCCATACAGCCCTCCCCATCCATAAAGAGAGACTGAATGGCTTTCCCTCTGGTTTTCAGGTTAGAAAAGGCTTGGGTACTTATTTTAAAAAGCATATGTGTAAAAGAAGCAACAACGCATGTTTGAGATACATAATTAGGGAAAGAGAAATATATTTTTATGCTCATAGACAAAACTTCAAAGTTCAATAAAAAAATAGAAGCAATATCACCTCGGTCTATCCTATTATGTCTTATGCAAATATCCAAAAGTGGGGCTTCTAAATTGCCAAATCAACAGTATAATTGTGTGAATAAATATAAAACATATTGCACTAAAAAAAAAGGAAAAGAAAAAGGAAAAATGTCCTAAACAGCTAAGGGGGTGGGGTCTCTAGAGCTCAGCTACCGCTGCTTCTAAAAGGCATCGCCTTAGAATCCTTAGCCTCATCATTTGTATCTATGTATTTACAATCCCTGGCTCTTTGGACTAGATGCTCCATCTCCACCCCTGCCTTTGCAATAGGATGATACCTCTCCATGATCTCATTGTTCTAATGTTAGATCATCTCCTGTAACAAACACAAGGGTTAGGATAAGTAGGACACAAAACACACAGCGCACGAACCATAAACATGCATATATGCATTGTTATGTTATTTTTTTTTTAGTAACCTACAAAGAATGCATCAGTTGTGTCACAGCCCTCTTTAGGGCAATCAAATCAACCATGGTCTTTGCCTGGATGTGTGAAATTTGTAAAAAGGAAAAAGAAAAACTTTATGAAATGCATTATTTATAATGCAATCAAGGCACAATGAATGCAAAGAAATAAGACACTTACATAGGTAGTCTCGGCTGGCTCAAAGGGGCAGATAAACCAGGTAAGCTGCAATGACATCATCGACCCAGTCAATGAAGCCATGCAAGACTCCATCAGGCTGTTAGGTAGGGAAGCTAAAACGCCCACCATTACAAGCTCCACGCCTCCTAAAACAGGTTTGCAGGCCTATTTGTAGCCCAGAGAGATAATCGAGCCAAATCCAAAAGCAGAAGGCCTTCAGGATGCCTAGACAATGGTACCTTAACCTGTGTTTTATAAGGCAATTCCCTTATTAGGCGCATAGCAGAGAAATGCATGGATGGCTACCTCAATCAAATGAAGGCTCTCCATGAGCGCGTCAATCATCTAAGACCTATAAAGGACCCTGAGAAGATAACTGCTCCCCGAACATGTAACACAAGGATACAGCAAGCTCCACGCCCCCGATATCCTATGCCCAAAATAAGTTATAAGGTGGACGCTATGGGATAAGTCACCCATCCAGAACATCGTGCTAACGAAAGATGCGCTCCCCTAAATACCTCCATAATAAAGGGCCCCACCATCAACCGGATACCATAGAAGATAACATCAACCTTTACCACATCAATTGCCCATGTCGCCATAGGACCTCTCCATTCTAGGTGCAGCTGCAATAAAGATGAAAAATCATTGTATATATAATACCAGAAAATATCAAGAGTAATTGTAACTAATGTAATGGTATTGGTGTAAGAAAAATACTTGTTCTATAGTGATAGTGTTCAAGCGAGCCTTCCTGGTAGCTACGAAAGAATCCTCATAGCTCACTACACTCCACAGTGCAAAGTGATGGTAGCAGTCCACGATGTCATCCTTAAGATCCAACCCCAGCAATAGGCCTAACTCGACGGCTCATACCTATTAATAAGTAATGACGTGAGATTTAAAACTATAAAGTAAGGCTAAGGAACATAAAAATAAGAGAGATCAGCAATACTCATAATCAAGACCGTCTAGTCACTGCACATGTAGCCCCAGCCTCGATAGCACCAATCAAGATAATGGTAGAGGTACGGTAAGCCCCAGACCCCCAATTAAAGTGATGCAATAAGCGCAAGTCCTCCAGTACTGGCACTAAACATAACTCTGCCACCTAAAAACATTGGAACATATCCCAATAAGGTGTATCACAAGTAATAGCATGTGTGCTGATCGACCACCTCAGCAAGACTATCATCAATAAGAATTGGAGCACCAGTCTAAAAGCTCGACCTCGTCACAGTTCTACTCCTCTTCAATAGAGGAATGCAACCCAGGACTCTCCACAGATAATCCATATGAAGAACTGGATAGTGTACTCCAAAATCAATAAGCAATGGAATGTTCGCGAATCACAACTCGGTCAAAAAAATGAAGTTCTCGGGAGTGATCATGATCTCGCCAATCAAAGGTAGATGAAAGGTATGAGTCATATCCATCCATCGCTCTACTAATGCATGCACCATCGACAAATTGATCCTCGGTGTCTTGTCAGGAAGCAACAGCAAAAAGGTCCAGATCCTGGTCCCCTCTTTTTTGTCACAACTTGAGGGTGCAATGTTCGTTTCATGCACTAGTCAGACCGCTGGAGCCTCCCCTTTTTTGAAAGGAGATGAACCCCTAAGAAGGAGAAAAGACAATAACTATATGCATATGTGTTGTTAAGAAGATAATGGATCTTGATCTCTAAGGTTCAAAATAATAATAATAATAATTGACAAGAAGAGAAAGGACACCTACCGCTCCCAAGGTGGGTCTTGCAAGATGATAGTACAAATTATAGATTGTCGGTATATCGTTAGCTGGAGGGTAGTCGGGCGGAATCATCTTCACAGTCGCATTGTTTGGCATGCTCATCAAACACCACATCATTGTGAAACTCAGCCACGTCGACCATATTAAGAAGCTAAGGTAGCCTAAAGTATAGAGAGAGAAAGTCTAAAGAAAAAAGGAATAACGTGAATGAGACAAGCTGCCCTCAAAGGGGCTTATACAATGGCCCTGGGATGTACAACCTTGCTAGGCAGAGCCAGCCCTTGCTGGGCCGAGCAAACCCAGCTCTCTCTCCTTGGCTTGGCAAGCCCAACCCCCTCAACCCAAAATTACCAAAATGCCTTTGATGCCTAATTACACCCAAAATTATCAAAATGTCTCTGATGCCCCTAAAGCCCAATTACACCTAAAATTATCAAAATGCCCTTAAAGCCTAATTATACCCAAAATTATCAAAATGCCCCTGATGCGCTCGAATCCCAATTACACCTAAAATTATCAAAAGGCCCATGATGCCCCTGAAACCCAGTTACACCTAAAATTACCAAAATACCCTTGACTCCCTGAAAAGCTTAATGACACTTAAAATTACCAAAATGCCCTTGATTTCCTAAAGAGCCCTAGAACAACCAAGTTTCTAGAATACCCTTAACTACTCATGAAACTCTATAGCAGCCAATTTACCCAAATACCCTCATTCCTTTTGGAGCACCTAGAGAATACCCCAAGTTTCTTTATTCAAGATAGACCACCAAAATATCCATCGACAACAATAGAAGCATTTTTCAAGAAAAATCTCTCTTTTAAAAATAGTGAAGTCTAAGGAAGTGCTTTCTACAGCATATAGGCCCCAGGCCTAGCACCTTCAAATAAAGACAAACATCAAGATAACTAGAAGAGCTACAAGAATAGAGATTCAGTTTTACCAATGCCATAAGAGCTCGAATGACATGAGGACCACCTAGGGGGCATCCTTAAACCAAAGTCACTAGCCAAAAAGATTGAAGCACTTAATAGCAACTTAACCTTGGTACTTGCTAAAAAGCTGCCAAGAAGTTCAGTACCTACTTGAGAGTTGTTAAAGAATAATCAACTCTAGTACCTGCTAGAGGGCTGCTGGAAGGAAAGAAAATTTATCCTTGGTATTTGGTAAAGAGTTGCTAGGAAGTTCAATACCTGTTTAAGAGCTGTTGAAGGACGATCAACCCTAGTACTTACTAGAGGACTGTTAAAAGAGGAAACTTAACCTTGGTACTTACTAGAATGCTGCCAAGAAGCTTAGTACTTGCTCGAGGAGTTATTAAGGAAATTGTACACTTAAGTATCCTTACTAATGTTTACATTACACATTTTGTTTTATTATATCTTATCCTACATCATTTCTCAAATTTTATTTTCCAAGCCCCACAAAGCAGAGGACAAACTGTAAGCATCAAAATTTGGACATCAGGATACAAAGCCTAATGATGGAATCACTTAATTAAATACTCATAATGAAAATGGATTTGCTCAAATAAAGGGATAGAAGGCCATAGAGAACCTTGGAAAAACTCAAACACCAAAGACAATGACTAAGTCAAGCCTAAGGTTGTTTACCAAGCTTGATAGGCTATACAGTCCATCAAGTAGGGATGTATAGACTTACACAATACTATATAACCCTTGCTAAAATCCTAGACTACATAACCTTTTGGAACTGATCCCCCCCTTCAACCCTAAGGTTGTACAGCCTTGGCAAAGGGATGCACAACCTATTCTTGATTGTACAACCCACATGTAAACCATAATTCCAGTATATAACATTCTCTATTTCTATGATTGGATGTGTCCAAACCAAAACTATTTCTAACCCTGTGCACCCATCCAACACCTATAAATATTCATGTTTTAAAGGGAGAGGAGAGATTTGAAGAAACCTAACAAAACTCTCTTATAATCAATTCTCAAACACTTTTAGACATAAAAAAAAAAAAAATCAAACCCTAACCTTACCCCACTTTCTCCAAAGCAGAACTAAGCCTTTATCATTGATTTTGTGCATTACCTTAGAAATTTTTTATGGATATTAAACTTGTTATGTGCTTTCTGAAGGCAAAGACATCACTAAGATATGCCTAGGACTCTTTTTCCCTTTCTTCTTCTCTTTCTTTTCTTTCTCATTTTTTTATTTTTGAAACTTAAAAAATGAGGGTTGTACAACTTTATTGGTATGTTGTACAACCTCTTCCTAGTTTGTACAACCCTTATTTATGGTTATACAACCCAGGTTCTCTGCAATATAGTAGAAGATCTTTTTCTTCTTTCTCTCAGATTTCTTGCTCTTAGGGGTATCTTTTGGGATGTTTGGAGACTCTAGTGATAGAATAGAATAAGTTTTAATTATTTAAGACCTTTATTTAGTTCAAAGATAAAGTCTTATTGATTTTCTAAATGACTTTCTTTATTTTTTCTTCTTAAAATGCCTTTGTGTTTTTTGTTCCTTTGATCTTAAAATTATGTTTTCGTTCTATTTTAGGTACTGAAAGGCAAAGTCAGGAATTTAAGATTTTCTTGACCTTGAAAGCATTCTTAGTGTTGGGATTCATATGCTAGTTATGTGAATAGTATTTTTGGCTCTTCAATTTCTCTTTTTGATTCGGTATTCTAACTTCGACAATAGTTAGTTGTGCCATAAATTTGTAGCTCTTTGTGAGCAATATAAGGGAGGGTTCATCAACCCTTGGATCTCATTTGGAGTGAATCTTTACCTTAGGCCATGTGATGTCCTCTATAATGCTTTGCACTTCATGTTTAAGGTTGTAAGTATTTGATGGTTTATGCATCTTGATCACGTTATATTCTATTATATTATGGTTTATGATGATGGAATGGGTTATTATGGACTTAGAATGTATGATAAGATACCTTGACTATGGAATTATGGTATAACGACCGCCATAGACCTTGTTTGCCTTTCTTTACTTACTTTATGTTCCTTTGTTTGCTTACTTTTAGCTTGACTCATCACTAACCTGTCTCTTCTTTTGGGTGTAGGTGGTTACTTAGGATTAGACTATGAACTAAGTCTTAACCACTTTTCCATATAGATCATGTGATCACACATGGTTATATTTAGGTGGATGGATAATAATGCATGTTAAAATCCTATGCCATGTCACATGATCCCTTCCCCATTATGGATGAATATGTGTGAATGGATGATGATGTATGCTAAGACCTTATACCATGATGCATGATCCCTCTCCCCTTTTGAGTTAATGACTTATTTTGCTTAAATGGATCGTGTTTAGATTAATGTTTAGGGGTGATAATTGGACTAATTAATAACTTGGCTAAAATGTTAAAAGTGAACCAAAGATGTCTGAAGGCCGAATCCCAACATTCGGGCGGTTTGAAGGTGTTAACCTCTTCCCTAAGCTTTACACAATTTTCAAACCTGATCTCTGATGGCATGATGAGAAAATGGGTCTTCTAATTGAGTTAGATTAGGTTCAAATTTTGCCTTCCCTGGACTTTTATCCCGACCAAAGTCAGGTGGCAACTCCACATTTCCTAGGGGTAATACCAAAATATTATTCTACTTTTGGTCCATTGATGACCACCAATTTGGACTAAGGGCTTTAAAATTATGCAAGGCCTAAAAGGACCACCCATTGGTCTAATCACGTGCCACGAGTAGGGGTTATTACCATAGTATGACCCCTCGTCCTCTTGATCCCCGATGATCGATAAAAGATAAGTGTCGCAAGCAAGATTTTGCTCATTCGAACATAGCCACAAAACCTTCAAGGCACTCATAGTATGCCAACGACTTATTGTGTAGATAGGATCATTTCTTTGCTAGCGTAAGTCATGCTCACAGCTTATTCACATAATCTTCTTGAAAACATTATAGCCACTCGCCACCCTCATTTTCACACTTGAACTCCACTCCCACCAAAGCTCACCATTCAGGGAAGTTTCCTTTGCATTTTTATTTTTATTTTTATTTTTTTCTTTTTTAGGTGAACCTCTTTTTATTGCATTAAGGACAATATATACTTCAAGTGTGGGGGAGAAATTAAAGATTTTGATGATGCTTTTGTCTTTGGCATACTATAATTCTTACTTAATAACCTTTTCTTTTTTAATGTCTACTCTCTTGATGTTTGTTTTTAAATTATTTTGGATTATCATTAATTTTTTTGGCTCAAGGTAAAACTGTATGATAGGGTGCAAGCATGATTAAATGGTTTTTTTTTTCTAGGATGAGTATTTCCTTGCTTTGATAATTAATTTAAATGAAAAATGTGTAAGATTCAATACAAGTAAATTCAATACAAGTAAACCTTAATTGTTGGCTTTTGAGTTTATGAGCATTTTTATTCTTTGTTGCATTATTTTGTTTTGTTGAGTGTTGTCAAACTTGGGTTGCATATTCTAGAACTTGCCTTGTTATGCATTTTGAGATCATATTAATGAGTTTTTGTGTTAAAAATAGGAAGGGTATCTAGGTTAGCCCCATTAAGCTATCAAAAGCCTACCCTCATATTATTCCCTTAAGAAAGCTCAATTGAGCCTTAACCTTTTTTTGTTTATACCACATTAATTTTACCTTGAACATTTTTAATTTTTCTTTACCCTTTTTTATCGAAGGAATTAATTGAGTTGGTATGAGAATGAGAACCACTTTTTAACAAATTGTTAAAAAAAAAAAGATTCAAATTTTTACTCCTCTATGTCGTTGCTTAGTAACTGGAGATATTCATTACAATTATTTATCTTCATGTCAAACGGTTATCAATTTATGAGTATATAAAAGCATTCTAAATATATTTTATGATATGTAACTAAGGGCATTCATTACAAATGTTTGCCTTCGTGTAAAAAGGGTAAAAATAATTTAGAAAATAATGAAAAGAACATGAAAGGAAAAGAAAAATATTTTTGACCGCTTATGATGTTGTACAAAGAAAAATTAGAATTCATGTCAATTAAATTAAGTTCTTTGAAAATTTTTCACCCATAATTCCCTTTTTTATTAAACCTAAGCCCAAACCCCCTTACGACCCATTTTATACCTCTTTTGGATTTTTGATGAATAGAACTCATATTAAGTGGTAGAGATATGATATATGGGCAAACTTATAGTAATATCATCCCTTATTTTGACTTGAGAGTTTATTGATACCCTAAACAATTTAGCACATTCAGTGAAATCATTGAGAAGGTACTTGAATCTTGTTGCATTTAATTTTAAAGAAGTTGTTAAGGCAAAGACATGTTTATCCTCTTTTAAAGAGTGCATCTATGAAATGCTTGTTTCTTTTAATTGCAATTTGACTTGAGTTCTTTGAGAAACAACTCCATATTGTTTAATGACAAATTAAAAAAGTAAGGAATGAAGAAATGGAAGGGTTGTTGAGTTTGAGTTGGGTATGATTGAGGGCAAGCATTATCTTAAGTGTGAGGAAATTTGATAATGCATAACAGTGTATATTTTAATTATGGTAATTTTTCCCTATATTATGCTTAATTTTTAATTTTAATTAAATTTGATGTTTAAAAAATTTAAATTTGATAATTTAAGTGCATTATGGTTGAAAAGGGAGATTAGACATTAATTTGCAAGATTCTTCAATTTTGGGGCAAAAAAAGGTAAAATATAGTTTGCAACAAAAGACTTGTTGTGATAATGTGTAAAAGCAGTTTACCAATCCGAGGCTAATGAATTTAGAAGAACAGGGAGCTAATTCTCAGCTTAATTTTCATAGAAAATCCTATCCAAGTTAGGAGACTTACCCTAAATTTAGATCTTATTTTGATATTGTCCAAAACCAATTAGGAAACCAATTCATCTATGGATGTTTGGAAGATTTTTTAGAGAGATTGTTGTGTTATAAATGAGAATCTCTTTTCTTCTATTGAGAGGGAGAAAAAATGAGAAGAGCAAAGGAAGAAAGCAACCAATCTCAATTGGAGATATTAGATGGCAACCAATTTTAATTGGAGACATTCTCTTCTTCTATTGCCTATCCATGACTTTTTCTTTTCTTCTTTTTAGTTTTCTTTCTTTACTCATGAGCTAATTTTCTTGTAACTAAGGCTATAGAAAACCTTATCATAACAATGGATTGATTTTTATTTTGTTCAATAAAGATATTTTTATTTTCATGTTGTCCATGAATTGTTGTGTTTAATGCTATTGAGAGCTTGATCACCTTATGATTGATGTAGTTTATGT
>CATIWR010300231.1:0-12722 GCA_949677035.1 Omphalea diandra
ATTATTTATTTGTATGTTTTGTATTGTTAACTTAAATTTGTAATGCATTTGAACTAATTTCTTTTAGGTATTTAATATTATGATATGAGATATGAACTTTAATCCTTTTATGAACATATTATCTTATGATTTTCTTAAAAAATATCCTATTTATATTTTTATATATGTATAATTATATTTTAAAATGATATTTTATTATGTTGTAAAATTTTACGATTTTACGATCCGATTTTACGATTTCGAGTTTAGGGTCCTCTCCCGATTTTAGGGTAAAATCTCGATTCTGACAACCTTGGTCTATACAGCCTACTTTGCCTGAGAATAGTTTTACAAAAATGCCTGAGAATAGTTTTACAAAAATGCATTTCTTCTCTATTAAAATTCTTTCTTCTTTTGTGATTCTTTGAGGTACCTTAGGATCCCCAATGCAATAATATAGGGTAGAACTCATGGTATATGACCTATATTCTTTCAAAACATAAGGCTAGGATCAAGGATTTGGTTTGATCTCTTAAGCTAAATGTTTATGATTTTATTACATTTGTGTGTCATTCTTTTATCTAGTCTTAAGCATTATATTTTAGAGGTTTTGGCAATGATTGAGTGAGGGAACATGACCCCCTAAGACCTCATAAACTCATCATTTCTTTATGGTGTGTAATCTAAGTGTTTATTTCATTTCCTTTCATCAAAAGGAGGGGTTGCAAACTTTCTAACTTATATACTCTTTCTCTACTTATTTTGGTGATTATATGAGTATGTTTGGGGAGAAAAAAAAACTCTTTGAGGACTCCCATGACGTTATTTCTTATGTTTAATATTTGATGCATCTTTTGGCCCTATAGTTGTTTCATGTGTTTAGCATCCTAACCTTTAAAATGGTTAGTAGTGCTCATTGATGCTTAACTCTTTAGGAGTAATATGGAGGAGGGTTCAACAACCCTGCATCCCTCTTGTTAAGATTCTTACCTTAGGTCTTTGATATCCTCCAAATTGTATTAGCACTTCATGTTCATGATACTTCATGGTTCATGGTTTATATGCTTATGGTCACTTGTTATTATTGATATCATATGATTCATATAATGATGGGATGGTGTTGGCTTTAGACTTAGACTTTGATTAGGTTTTTGTTGACTTAGATTGGGTGAGATCCTTACTTAAACTCTAATTCACTTTGAACATTTTATTATTTTATTTCTTTGATGGAAACTAACATGCGTTTTCCATGTGTATGTGATTAAAGGGGATATGATAAGTCCTACTATGCACAATTATGCTTCATTACGATTGATTGATATGCATGACCTCCCCACTTAAATGTGGCATGGCCCCCTCCCTTTTAAAATTAGACATGATGATGCTTTGGTATGGTTGATGACATTGCACTAGAAACATGCTTAGGAGCATTAACTGAACTAATTAATAATAAGGCTAAAATAGTAAAGGTGAACTAAAGATGCTCGAAGGCCAAATCATCATATTCGGGTGGTTTAGGGGTGCCTAACCTCTTCCATCAATAATGCACAATTTTCAAACTCGATCTCTAATGGATTAAAGATGAATTAGGCCTTATAAATGACTTATGTAAGTTCAGATTTCATCCTTATTCAAACTTTTGTCTACACCAAATCGGGTGGTGAGTATTGTCCCATCTCGATCCTTTGTTGACCACCAAATTCGAAAAAGTGCTTCAATCTTATGTGAGGCCTAAAAGATCCCCTACTGATCCAAACACATGTAATTTCCTTAGGATTATACCAACATATGACCCATGTCCTCTCAATCCCTCATTGATCAATAAAATAATGGAGAGCAAGATTGCACTCATTTGAGCACAACCCCAAAATCAAAGCGCTCACAAAATGATATTCTACTTATTACTTTATTACTTGAGTGAATTAATATACTTATGAAATTTATCAATAAAAAAACTTAATGACTGAGAATTGATTTAGTTATTTTAAGGGGACTAGCCTTCACCTATTTTGATGTGAAAGTAATAATAAATTCATGTTGATTAGAAGATGGAGGATATATTTTATGAATGAGGTCAACTACTCATCCTCTGAATAGCCAAGATTTTATTATTAAATGTAATTCATTGGTCAATAGGTGTTGGACAGGATTATGCTTTATGCAAGCCTCACAACCCTTAGCATATGTGAAGAAATATTTCTCCATGGTGTCTAGTAATAGTCATATTTGATTAGAAGCTTTTTCATCATCTTGCCAAAGTCGTGGGAATTAGCAAGTACTTCATATACTTTAGCCATCACTAAAATGGTTTATTTTGGACTAAGACATAACAAGATTTCTTTATCCAAGTATCTTTTATTACCAATATCTAGTATCCCACTATTGAATATAAGGATCAATTGATGCACTAAGAGTTTGTAGGTAGGAGATAGTCTCATCTCTTTAATCCTTAGTCAAATAATGAATATAAGGATCAATTGATGCACTAAGAGCTTATAGGTAAGAGATAGTCTCATCCCTTTAATCCTTAGTCAAACAAATTTGGTAGACTTATCATTGCTTGACCATTTGTTTTAATTCAGGGGTAGCATTAAAGCGCAAGTCTAAGAGTAGGTGACATATAATAAGGATGTTTTTATAGTTTTACAAGAAACCACTTACCTTCTAAGCCAAATCATTAGCATTAGTATTCTCTGCCTAGTCAATGAATTCTATAAAGCTGAATTTAAAGGCTTATAATAGATGTTTTGCTTTATTATAGTATGGAATGAGAACAAGTAATTCACACTTATAGTCTTATATGATTTATTTTATGACTAGCGACGAGTTACCTCTTACTTCTATTACTATGCCTTATCTCTACCAAAATTTTTAAAGGTGTAAGAAGGTCCTAACGCAAATGGTAGTTGTGTCTTCTCTCCATTTGGGGATTATATGACTATCCCAATACAAGCAATCTTAAAACTTATGGAGTCATCAAATAAAACTCGCTAAGGAAAAACATATACTAGTCTCGACATTAAAACTATTAATGTCCAATCTTGATGACTATGAACATCTAGGAATGATACTTTGATATAATAGATATCCCAAGCTATATTTGCAAAGTATATGCACTTATAGACTTCATCTTAAATATTAAATAAAAGATTAAATAGTTATTTCTACGTCATTAGCAATAAACAAAAGATGAAGAAGCCTTTGTGATAATTAACGTATATTATATAAATATTTTCTACACATGAACTGCTAATATATTGGCTTAAAGGTATACATTGATAATGTCTCACATGCTTTAGAGCCAATATCATCTAATGGTGATTCTATTGGGGGGCAAAGCTCTACTAACAATGATTCTATAAGATCATCTTTCATAGGTTACTTATTATTTATCTCTTATATTTATTATCTTAATAATTAAACACATTTGTTTCAGCTATATGTCTAGATAAATCATGAGACCATTCGATTCCAATAATGGCTTCATTATTATAATAGGACATCATTATTCAATAATGCTTAAATCCAAAATATTATTCATTCTATAATGAATTATTTATTCTAAACCTTATCCTTTTGTTGCGTCACACAAAATAGTTATACGAAAAACTTAGTTGTAGAACTATAGAATTATAATGGGTTCCTTTTAAAGATGCCTTTAATGTTTGGCCTCGTACAATAATCTTTCAAAGCTCAAATATCTAGTGTTGAGCTCATACAAGTCTTTGAATTTGTATACCTCAAAATATTTCCTTATCTCAAAAGTCAAGTCCCTTCAGAGTAACAAATATTTAGTCAGCCTCTAAAACTTTAGTATGGCATAGAGTCCTAACCTTTGGAATTGAAATATGAAATTCTCAACCGATTCTCCAATTAGTTGCTTGGCTTAAACAAGAACAATGAGTGTTATAGATGAAGGGGTCTTAAAAACTTAATGTGAAATTGAAAAATTAGTATACTAAATAAATGAATTTTTATCAAATAATTTCTAAAGAGCCTCAATTTCCAAAACTCCTCTATAATAGCATCTCCATATGTAATTGAAAAATGAGCAATATAGTCAACGGTCAAGTCATTGTCTTCTTTCAAAAGAAGGTGAACTCTAAGATTTCATAACTCGTAGGGAAAGGGTATTGCTTGTCAACACATTCAAGCTATGGCTTCAAGTATGACGACTTAGAAGTTTGCTGCATATCAACTCCTATTTTTTTTAAAGCATCAATAAGGGTGCACTGACCCCAGTTAAATAACTTGTATTCTCAATGGCTATTAATTAGTGATTTGTGAATAATTGATGGATGCTATAATTACTAATCGAGGAAGGAGATCATGTTATTAATAACAGGCCAAATCATCCATCGGAGGGGTGTTATTGGTTTGGTTTCAAGTAATAAAATTTGAAGGATTTGACATATCTTCTCATTCTTAAAATGCTATGATTTTTATTCCAAGTTCCTCTTGCTCTTCGGACAAGACTTTTTAGTGCCTAGTCTCATCTGACAGTCATCATGTCGTATCAAGCATGCCAAAGAGAGCTAAGCACTGGGCACTTGAGGGTTTGAGTCTCATCAGCCATGCTAAAAAGATGTTTAGTTTATAGATAGATATTTATGTAAGGAGTTATTGACATGAAAAGCAACTCAAGTGAGCCAAATACTGTCAATATATTTAATTTTGAAGTGAAATGACAATAACTTGGAAGGAGAGCCATCAATCATCTTAAAAGATCGAAGTCAATTGGATTCAATATATAAATCAAAAGAAACATCAATAGAAGATGAATATATAGATAAAACTATCAATTTGGAGCAGTACTTAGGTTAAAGAATCATCAATTAAAAAAAAATAGGAAAGAGTTTAGATAAATTAGTTTGTATTAACAGTACGCATTCAAAAATATATATATATAACAGAACCTCTTACATAGAAGCTGATAACAAGAATCCTACTCTTATAAATCCAAGAATTCCCCGCTATTGAGAAATATATAATATTATTTAATAAGAAATATATAAGAATTATTATCTAATTAGAAACATATTTAAACCTAATTATGATATTATATACGAATATAAGCTTAGATGCAATAAAATAAACATGACAAACAAGGCTCATACCAAGCAATCCATAATTTTTGGATTGTGTAAATAAGGAATAACGACTTTGATGGAAGTATATTGTGTTCGTGAAAGTAAAAATAAATACTAATAAATATTATATTCGTGATTACATATATGATCTACAACTTAAACACCACACTCTAGATCATATATTAGAGTAAAGGAATGAAAATATAAAATAAAGCAATCAAATAAACTTAAACTATGTTTAAATAATGAAACAAGAGAATAGCATGTTGTATTTGAAGTTATGGAACCCTTTCTCCATCTTTAGTTGGGATACTTAATGGATAGAATTATACTTGAAGGCTAAGTAAAATAGAGAACCTGTTGTTTTCTTGTGATGCTAATCCATTTTCCCTTTTAGAATGATAAAATATGCTTTTAAATATTTCCTATTATATATCTGTACAACTAATTCAAATCAGTCGTGTTTTTTTCTCTCAACCCTTGAGAGTGTGTTTTTTCTCTCAACCCTGTGAGAGTCTGTGTTTTCATCCTTCTGAGGTGTCTATATATTCTTCCTTTGATTTTGCTGGATAATGGATACTGCAATAGCGAGGTTATCAATTTTGGATGAAGAGGAAGATGGGGAGTTAGACTATAATATTGTCTTACATGAAGATGTAGATGTGAATGTGGAATTCTATTTGGTTGGTCAGTTTCTAACTGATAAAACTATGAACTTTCCATCAATGAAACATCCTATGGTAAGCCTTTGGCATCCTGGAAAAGGCATTACTATCACTCAGATTAACCCTCAGTAGTTCCATGTTCAGTTTTACCGTGCTCTGGATATGAAAAGGGTTTTGGACTCGGGACCATGGACTTTTGATGATTATGTTCAATTATTGGAGCAATTATGCAGAGGTGATGTTGCTGAGCTGTACCCCTTTTTTATTTTTCTCTTTAGGTTTAGATTTATGATTTACTTGTGGGTTTCATGGCAAAAATGGTGGGGAAATAAGTTGGTGGTTTTATTGGTACTGTTCTGGAATATGATCTGAATAATAGTCTGGGTGGGTGGCGCAATTATATGAGAATAAAAGTATTCCTTAATGTTAGAATTCCTTTAAAAAGGAAAAAGAAAATTAAAAGACCAGGGAGAGAAGCAGCCCTGATTCATTTCAAGTACGCAAAATTACCTACTTTTTGGTTTCTACATGGATCACTGGGTCATGTTGACCGCTTTTGTCCTCATAGATATGAGTTACCTAAGGATCGAGGAGAACAAGGATGGGGTTCTTTGTTACGGGCTCCAGTGCAGTGAGGTGGTGCAACCGGCTGAGAGAAGTGGTTGAAGGAGGTTGGAGATAAGGTGGTAAGTGATGATAATTGAAACTCTACAACTGATGGCATTCAAATTTAAATAAAGAAAAAGACAAGGAGGCGATAAGAGTGGTATATAATGTTGTTCTTAAAATTTCCCTGCTATCACATTACATGGATATTCTCATGCGCGCGAGACAATTAACCAAATGTTAGAACGTAAGTCAGATATGGTAAATAGCATTGATGATATGGACTTAGATTTGGAAGAGGATACGCTAAAGTTAGTTGAGGATCAAAAAAAAAAAAAAAAACTCCACAAGCAAAAAGTGCAATAAAGGAATGATAGAGGTGTTGCTATGGAGTTGGAGAATGGCACTCAAACTGTTAACCTTGATGACCAAAAGGCGAGTCCCTCTCAACAGGCTTGTCTGTCACCATGAATCGTAATAAGTTGATACTGCTGAGGACTTGGCAATCCTCATGCAGTTCTTGCCCTAAGCGAGATTTTCAAGTCTCGTAAGCCACAAATTGTCTTTTTAATAGAGACATCAGTTCATTATGCTAAGATTGAAGATCCGAGGGTAAAGTTCGATTATGTGTGGATCATGTGGGATGGAGAGAGGGCTTGGCTCTTTTATAGAAGGAGAATGGGTTAGGTACTATTCAAAGCTTTTCAAATAATTATATAGATGCTGAAATTTAAATGGATGGTGGTGTAATTTGGAGATTTACTCGATTTTATGGATTCCCTGAACAAAGTCGTAGACATTGATCATGGGCTTTTATTACGCTCCTTGTGTCAACGATTAGCTCCGCCTTGGTGTGTGATGGGAGACTTCAACGACTTATTATTTGAGTCGGACAAACGGGGAGGCAATCCATATCCTTGTTGGTTGCTCTAGGGTTTTAAAGCTGCAGTTTCAAATTGTAACATGTATGACTTACCTATTGTGAAGTACCAGTTTACTTGGAGTCGAGGCCAAGGTACAACACAGTGTGGAGGAGAGGTTGGATAGAGCACTTGTATCCACTAGCTGGCTTCATCTGTTTCCCACAGCTCACTTAGTAAATCTTGTAGCGGTAAAATCGGATCACAATCTTATTCTCTTGATTGATGGGCCTGTTGAATCTCAAAGGCGTTCATGCAAGTTTAAGTCCGAAAACAGATGTTGCATGAGATGAGGTTGAGCGAGGTAGTGTTGGAGTCGTGGAAAGCGTTTACTGGCTTGAACTTACTTGATAGACTATGCATAAAGGCACTCTTAGCCTAGGGTAGAAGATTACATGGTTAATTTAACGTGAAAATTAATTAGTGTAAAGCTGAGATGGTATGGCCACAACATGCTTCAAGTGCCAAGGATGTTGCTTTATTTATAAGTATCGACAGCAATTAGTGGATTTGTTAATTCAAGAGGAGGCATTTTGGAAGCAACCTGCTAAATGTTTTTTTTGCTTCAAGGAGGTGATTTGAATAGTAAATATTTCCATGCTATGGCATTTGCGTGTCATTGTGGATTAATCAGCTTAAGAATAATGAGGGAGCCGTTAACAATCAAGCCAGTCTTTGTTTGCTTGCTATGGAATATTTTTAGGATATTTTCAGTTCATCTACTAAGTCTCATGGGCTGGATATTCCATCTGAGATTGATACGATCACACCAGAAGAGAATGTTTGTTTTACTAGCCATTAACTCTTGATGAATTCCGAAGGGCTATCTTCCAAATGCATTCGAATAGGGCTCCAGGTCCAGATGGTTTGAACCCAGCCTTCCATCAGTGGTTATGGTCTCAGTTGGGCACTAATATTTTCGATGGATGCACTTCTTAGTTATCCACTGGAGTTTTTCCTTTCTGTTTAAATGATGCTAATATTGTCTTAGATACTAAATGTAACTCTCCGGGTAGTATGAAGGATTTAAGGCCTATTGCTCTCTGCAATGTTGTTTATAAAATAATGGTGAAAGTACTTGCTAATAGATTGAAGGAGATTCTACCCAATGTTATCTCAAATTCACAGGCAGCTTTGGTCCCTGGTAGATCCATAATGGACTGTGTTCTTACAGCATTTGAGTTGATTCACTGCGTCAAAATAAAGGATAAAAGGGGCATGCAGCTCTTAAACTCGACATCAACAAGGTGTATGATCGTATCCAATGGAACTATCTGAAAGCTATGGTGAATGTAATGGGTTTTTATGTTCAATTTATTAATTAGATTATGTTATGTGACACCACTGTACGCTATTTTGTTATTGTGAATGGGGAGGTTGTGGGTCCGGTAATTCCTAAACGTGGATTGAGACAAAGGAGACCCTCTGTCCTTGATTTATTTATTATATGCACTGAGGGTTTAGCAGCAATTACAAAGAAATGACAAATCCGCCCCACTCATCACCGTCATCAATCTATAGCCATCCTTGAAGACAATGGTTACCCCATCCCATTTCTAATTATCACAAAAACATGGCCATTTCTTCTATCAGTAAATTTATGAGCCACCAATGCTATATAAGATTAGTTATTTGCCATAATAGCGTAAGCATGTGGAGACTGGCAATTTGCATCCATAAGAGAATTCCAACAGCATAAACCAATCAGCGGCAGAAAGGGGAAACTTTTACACAATGATTTTTGAGCAGAAAATGGAGAACGGAACATTAAAAATCCAACATACTAGTATTTTTTGCTGTGATAAACAACCCCACAACCCGAAAAAAATTACAGACGAAAAAGAAAATACAAGTAAAAAGAAGATCAATGGCACCACAGGTAGAAATGAGGAAAAAAGAACAGATCTACATGTATATGACATTTGGTCACAATCCCACCTTTACCTAATCAAAAGCAGAGATATTTCTGAAGTAAAATGACTCATCAACTGTTGATGGTGATGAGGATTATGAGTTCACACAAATCTGCCCATTTTTATGGGTGTGAATTTTGACTAGACAGAAGGAAGCTAAGCTAGTGGTGTTTTTTTTCCCCCCTTTCTTCTCTTTTGTAGCAGCTTGTTGATAGTTGATGTCTTACAGATTCCTGGAAGCTTAGTTACTTTGATCGGCAAATCACCAAATTGAGATGTCGAAGATGAAAATGGGATGTATCCCTTTAGGTGTTGGGCACAAATTTGAGAATTAAATTTCCCATATGTAATGGGGTAAATTTATCATTTCCTCATGATGATTAGATTGATGAGTAGGCAAGCATTGGGTAAGGTGGAATTCTTTTGGTGTGTTGGGAGCTGAAGGGTCCCAAACTTGCCGAAAAGTGGCCTGAAAACCATGGCCTGAGATACTAATATGTTGTTATGGTATCATTTTAATACATCAAAGACAAATGTTATCAAATGAAAACAATGCATATCGTTTAGGCTTTTTACCCATCCCGAGTACTTTGCATTCCTCTCTCCTCAACTTTCTCTAATAATCAGATCATTTGGCACTTCAATAATAAAGGCGCACGCAATGTTAAAACTAGGTACCATGTGGTGGTGAAAATGGATACTGGGTTGGCTCACAACGTGATTGCGGGGGAATGGTCTAAAATATGAAAGCTGGATGAGCCTCCACATATCAAGATTTTTAAATGACGGCTTAGACGTAATTGTTTGCCTCTACGCACTACTGTGTTCCAAGGAGGGTGGATATCCAAACTGACTCTGTGTTTGGTGGAAATGATTTTGAGCATGCATTTCATCTATTTGTTCACTATGAGTTTGCTCAATGCTGTTGGCAAGAGGTTCAATATCTTATATCGGGTTTGCTGAGTTTTTATTTTTCACTTTGGAGAATATTTGATCAAGCGTAGGTGGAGGATATCTTTGCAATTATGTGGAGTATTTGGCATCAAAGGAATATGCAGTACCGTTCCTTCTATCATGATTTGGAGTCTAAATCAGTGGAGAAGAGACAAGCATTTGTTCGAGATTGAAGAGGTGCCAAGATGTCTCTTCACAGTTCAGTAGCTAAGGGGATAACAATCATGTTCCGCATTGGATTGCACCACCACAAGAGTTCGTAAAATGCAACTTGGATGTTGTTTTTAGACTTTTGGGTCGAGCACCCATGACTTGATGCAACATACATCCACTTATTATTATTATCAGTTAATAATAATCAATTAACAACATGGATAATAGGAGAGAAAATTATATTCAAATATGAAGATAACTCTCTGAATAAATATAGATAAATCAATGTTGTTATATGTAGTTAATGAGACTCTTCTCCGTCCAACTTTACGTAAAGTTCTCTCAACAGAAAAAATATGCTATCAAAATAGAAAAAATCTAAAAATCTTTGTCTCCTGTTCTCATACGTGGATTGCGTGAGAGGTACGTTATTTAAGTTGTGATAACTAATACCAATTTGTTATTCATATTAATGTAATTGAAATTTGATCTTTCATGTTTCATGATTTTGGGAATGGCGCATTAATTTCTTAGTAAAATCTATGGGTTTAATCAAAATCTAACAATGGTATCAGAGTCTAGTTAGAAACATGCTATATTTATTTATTTTAATTTTGAAATTATATATGATTTATCTCGTTCATCTTCTATGATTTGTTCTAAGTTGTAAAAAATATGTTTTTGATATTGCAAAAATTGTGTTTATATACATAAATTTTAGTTAGGGTTAATATTATTTCTTTTAATACATATTAACATGACAACTTTGGAGAATTACTGCTTCTATTTCACTTGATATCTCGTTATGAAATTGTATTCGTTTTATATTAGAGTTTATAAGCTTTAAAATAACATACATATCGCATGATTTGGTTGAGTATTGACTGTGTTATGGTCTTCCAATGTTAGATCATCGAAATTGAAAATTTATTTTCCAGAATCGAACATGATTTTGAGTGAACTTTGGGACAAGATAATATAGCATTATTTTATGTGTTATGATTCTCTATTTGTAGCCTGATATGTGATATTTAATTCGAGATATCATATGCATGACTTCAATTAGTATAATATGAGATATATCGAATCAAAGTTGGCAACTCGAAATTCGAATTCTAAAAATCTAGGTTTCTTTTTTGGAAAAGATGAACTTATTTACAATTTTGTCACTCCTTCAACTCACCTAGTCAAGAACGTTTTTTAAACTGAAATAATGTGTTGGGCAAACTCAGAAGACTTGAAAACCCCATTGCACCTTTCTCAAAGAACGTAAGACGCAAGGAAGGTCGTTCGTGGCCTACACGCACCTCTTGCGTGAGTGGAATTTGTCTGTCAATCGCTGGAATTATCGCCTAAATCCCCCTTGTTTGGAAAATTTATGTTTAGTACTTGTATTTTTCAAATCATTGATTCCGAATACTTTTTAGATTGGTGCCTGAGATAGAGGTTCCCATATACCTAGATAAGTTTAGTTTAGTATCAAAACTTCCAAATTTTCTACATTTAATTTCTTTAACATTTCTTTCATAAAATATTGTAATATAATTAATTAGTTTAATTATATTACTTACAATTAATAAGTTTAATTATATAATTCATAATTAATTATATAATTTAAATACTTTAATTATGAAATTATAATTAATTATTTTAATTATATTAATTATAATTAATGAGTTTAATTATATAATTTATAATTAATTAGCTTAGTTATGAGACCATAATTAATTAGTTCAATTATATTAATTATAATTAATACGTTTAATTACTTAATTCATAATTAGTTAGTTAATTATGAAATTATAATTAATTAGTTTAATTATATTAATTATAATTAATAAGTTTAACTATATTATTCATAATTAATTGGTTTAATTATGAGATTATAATTAATTAGTTTAATTAGAATTGATGAGTATAAATATGTAATTCATAATTGACTAATTTAATTATGATATTATAATTAATTAGTTTAAATATAATGTGTTATGACCTAATAAATTTAATAACTCACTTAAAAACACTTAGATTAAAATTTGTTTTTAATCGTGGAATTTTTTGAGTTAATTAAATTTATTTTTCTTATATTTGTTACAGAAAATTATATTGGGGGTAATTTTTTTGTTCCGTTGGATTGTCATATAATATATAATTGATACATATTTGTTATTTTTGTATTTGTTATAGAAATTATGGCAAGACTTTATAAAACTAATAGTGT
Source organism: Omphalea diandra (assembly GCA_949677035.1). Classification (NCBI taxonomy): domain Eukaryota; kingdom Viridiplantae; phylum Streptophyta; class Magnoliopsida; order Malpighiales; family Euphorbiaceae; genus Omphalea; species Omphalea diandra. The sequence continues at coordinate 12,502 of CATIWR010300231.1, forward strand.
CGTTAGAACATTGAAATGAAAATGAAGAGTTGAAGATATGATTAAAGAAATTGAAAATGTGGAAATGGACCCTAAAGACAAAAACAATGACCTGACCCAGCTTGTTAACTAGATTATTAAGATCTATGGACTTACACGAACAATATTTTGGGAAGGGGGCTTGTTAATCCACTCTGTAAAATATAAAGCTCTTAGTTCTTGTCTTAAGTCCATTAATGAAC
>CATIWR010300241.1:0-13710 GCA_949677035.1 Omphalea diandra
TTCTATGATTACTGATAATCAGGTTAACAAGTGAATAGTGGTCCAAGTCCTCAAATCCCTATATCCTATGTGATTTATGAACTCATCTCAGGTTAAGCATCTACTGGAAATGCTTGTCAAGAAGTGTGGTTTGGATGCTGTCAAGGCAGTGATGCCTGACGAACATATGAGACTTCTTACTAGCATTCGGAATGTACAAAGATATCATATTAACATGCAATTTCCATTTCTCAAGCATCCTGTTGAATTTAGATAAAGGAGCGGAAAGAGAGAATACCTGGAGCTGACTCTGAGGAAGCTAGATCTCAGTTTTCAAGAGCAACTACATCTAGGTAACATTGTCTTATATTGGAATTATGCATAAATGCTGGCCCAATTTCATGTTCAACCACATGTCCAAATAATTTTCATTTGTTCTGTTATTTATCTTACGGTCCCATTTCTATAGTTATGGACCTGCTATAAGGCATTCAATTCAAGGAACATGGTGTGATCACAGAATCACTTTTTCAAGTATTGATCTCTGGTGATTTTCTAACTGCATGTTATGGTGGCTTGTATAGTACAAGTGTTTTTTTCACATAAAATTGAAAAGTTTTCTTAGAAGTGCATTGAAAATGTCTTCTGTAATTACTTGCAAAAGAAATCACCTACTATCTTCTCCACGAAAGTCTTAATATGGCAGAAAAAAACCTTCTTCAGCCTCCTTTTTGAAAGTTTTACATTTTATCAAGGGTTTGTGTTGCCTATGACTTTTTTTTGCATGTTTAATGGAAAGTTTGTTGATAATTTCCTCTTCTCCAGGTTGAGTAGATGGAACCATACAAAAATATTCTCTGATTTTGGTGATGAAGCCACAGAAGATAGTGATTCTGAATATATGGATAAAAAGTCTGTTTCTGGTCGATGCTCACAGCTCAAATCCAAAGCTTCTTCATTACGGTCAGTTCCCTAATTGATAACCACATCTGTGCCAGATTCTCTGTGAGCTAATCAAGAGAAATATTTTAGCTTCTGGATTTTTAAGGAACCCTATGGGGCCTGCTGAGTCTGGTGGAGAACCCATTTATCGAGTTATATTTTGATTTCTTGCTTCAAAGTGATCTGAATTGTCATAAATATATCCTCGATTAATATAGGTCCAGGATAATGCATAGATCAGATAAGAGCTTGCCAGAAGACTTATTTGACCAGTTAGAAGATGAGCCGCTTGATTTGCTGGATCGGAATCATCAGAGCATCTCAAAAGAAAGCAAGAATCAGATGATGAGCCGGATATAGACTCTGAAGGGAGATTAATAATTCGTGAAGGTGGAAAATCAAAGAGAGAAAAGCCTGCTGACCCTGATTCAGATGTACGGACTGAAGTGGGCAGTTATGTTTCTGTGGACTCTTCAAGGAAAGTCCAAAAACGTCTAAAAACATCAGAAACTGGTTGGGCTTACACTGGGAAAGAAATATGCCAGCAAGAAAGCTGGTGGTGATGTGAAGAAAAAGGACAAGCTTGAGCCATATGCATATTGACCTATTGATCGCAAGATGATGAGTCGTAGACCAGAGCATCGTGCTGCTGCTAGGAAAGGTATGGCAAACGTGGCAAAAATGACCAAGAAGCTAGAGGGGAAGAGCTCTTCTAGTGCACTGTCTATGAAGCTCATGAGATTTAAGAATAGAAGGCAACAAGAGAAAAAGCAGGTGAAGAACCTGTTCAATATGTGCTGGCCTGGAGGTTGTAAGGTATTCTTTTTGTTTTTTCATTTCTTTCTATTTATATTCTTATTTATACCGAGTTATTATTGGAAAATGTATTTTTGTGTATATAACATCATTGTGAGTTCTTGTGATGTAAACTTGAAATTTTGTTTAGTTTGCAGATTTTCTTTTGAAGATTTTATTGATCAAGACAGCTTATAATGTATGATAAATCCATTGGTCATTTTGGATGATATTTTGTGGGTATAAGTGGCATTCTTGAGGGGGAATCTGTTGGTAACGTGTCTTTCAGTCTTTTACCTAGGTCGTTCCATTTTGTCGTGAGATAAGCATGGATGTTGGATATATAACCTGATTGATTAACTATATTGAAAAATATCTGAAAATAATTAAAAAATAACTGAATTGATTTGAACTATAATAGAAAGTTGAGACGGTATCGATTATTAATTTTTATTCGGTTTGAATAATTGAATCAAATTGATCCGAAATAATATTTATAACCGGCTATATATATATATATATATAAAACCAACAATAAGGCCCTGTTTTTTTTATGAAATGTTAAAAAGCTCTTTCTTGTTATAATTTTTTTAAATAAAATATTAAATATCTGTGCTATTTGAATCAAATAATCCATTAGTCCTAAATTTTTTAATTGAACTATCTCGAAAATTGGTTCAATACATTTTTTTTTTATCTTGATACTGTATTGATTTTTCTATTATTTAAATAATCGATTTTTGATTCAGGAATAGATGATTTCAAATAATTGATCCATAATGTGGACCGATGGCTCCTAGTCCTGATCATAATCTAAGTGCCGCAAATGATTTTTTGTTTTTTTTAACCGCTGGTATCTTGAATTTAGATTTGGATGTATCATGTGTCTTTTACTTTTTTTTTTTTTTAACTCTCCACAGTGAATAATAAGGATGTAAATAGAGGTATAAAAAAAAAAAAAGATCCAATTTGATTAATCTGTTTGGTAGTTTTAGTTTTGGTTCATTTTATAAAAATTGTGGTGTTCTGTTTCGTTTCTTTTATATTAAAAGCCGACGGTCAATCCATCAAATATATGTTTTTTTTATATATATATTTATTTATATTAGCTTAATAGTAATTTAAATTCAAATATTTTCATGTCAATGAAATTTTAATTTAAATTTTAAAAATTGTCAAAATATGTTAGAATCGTGAGATTTAGTATAATATTAGTCTATTTCATATACTTATGATTGTAATTTTTTTTATGAAAATTTTATCATAATTTGATTAAAATGTCTTTTATGTTTATGTATTTAATAATTTTGATATATTACGTTATTATTAATTTTTTTTTATTAAGATATGAGTTGGGCTAATATTACACTCAATTTTATGATTCTAGTTTATTTTGATAATTTTTAAAGTTTGGATAAAAATCACACTTAATGTCACGATTTTGGCCTGTTTAATAATTTTTAAAGTCTAGACTAGAATCATAATGACACATAAAAAATTTGAATTTAAATTATCATTAGCCTTTATATTATAAAATTTTCATATATATATATATATATATATATACACACTACAGATGGGGGTAAAACTTTTAAATTGAGTAAAATATACTCGATTCAACAGTTAATTTAGGCATAGAAAATTTTATTATATGTATGAATACAATCTAAATAAATATCTTTAAATATCAAGTATTAAAATCCAAATAAAAAAGGATTATAAGTACTAAAGAGAAAAATTCAATAGAAATTCAATAATAATTCAAACACTTACTAATATAAATACAAAATTAAAAGGTGAGCATATACATTTTGCCCTAACACGGTATAATGGCTTCACTCCAGAATATGTTGCCACCATGGATCCTATGTTTAAACTTCACTAGTGGAGATTGGGATATTTGCTTATGGACTTTATTATTTATTTATTTATCTTTTATTGTATCTTTGATTATCTACTAGGCTAAGCTTTCAAAGTCTAAGCTTTATCAAAACTCAAGTTCACTCTCATATTTAGATTAAATATTATCGAGAACTTAGTGTTTTGTACAGTTTAATATTAATGAAAATTCTACTTGATAAAAAAATTGTAATGAACTGAATTTATTTTATTTTTGAACTATTATTGTTTATTTAAAACAAGTAAAATTAATATTATTTCAAAGATTTCAGTTATAGTAATTTATAAAAATATTGGAGTAATTTATCCTAACTATATTTTAATTAGAATAAAATTCTCTCAAAGTCATAAGATTTTGAACTTATATAATTTCTTATCAAATGATTTTTTTAAATGAAATAATATAATTGTTTAAAAAAACATTCTTTCTAAATAAGAGAATTATTAAAATAAAATTAATTTTATTGCAATTCTCTCGAAATTTAAGCTCTCAAACTAGATATTGAAAAAAGTAAATATATAAAATTAAATTTTATAATTGAAACAATGTTTTTTTATTATGTTAAAGTGAAATGTTTGATTTTTTCTTTATTGTTTTACATTCAAAAGTGAGACGCAATAATGGCATGGAGTAATAATATTATGTCATAATGTATTACGTTACACTCAACTAATTTTAATTGTTATGGTTTGACTTATAATCTCACAATCTTACATTCAAAAATTTAGATAATACCCATTGCTACGGTAAAATTTTGATTTTGTTTATTAAATTATCATATTGTAAAATGTTTTTATTTGTTCATGAAAATTCAATCGCATTACCAAATAAACTTAATTTCAATGTAAATTCTAAAACTCTATTATTTGTATATTTTTTTACATTTAACAAATATTCTATATTATGAAAATATTTTATATATTTTATTTTTAAATAAATATTAAACATAGTCAAAATATATGTGCAATACAATGCTGAAAAAATATAAGTATAAAATTTTTATTAAATTTATGTCAATTTAGATCATAATTAATGATAAAGATAAAACATGAGAAAATATTAAATTTTATTAGATTTAAATAATATTTAGTATTAGAATTCAGAAAATAAAAATAAGATATGATTTTCATGTGTAAAACAACTAGTTATATATAAAAGCATGAATGAGGGGTAAAACTTTTAAATTGACTAAAATATCTTTAAACTAAAGGTTAATTTAGGTATAAAATAGAAGTTAAATACTTTGAGTTAAAAATTAATTTGAATATAAAAATAAAAGTTAATTAGAAGTTAAATATTGATGTGTACCGTATGATTTTTGGTAGGAATTTGGCCAGCAACTAAATTGCCAATTTGAGGAGATATTTCTTGGCTGAAGCTATTGTTTTTAAGTACCAATGCCTCTTTTTTTTTTTTTGGTCGAAGCCAACACCTCCATTCAAGAAGCTCAAATTACTAGCATGTGGTGAGTGTAGGTCCAACATTGTGAACCCCCAGTGCGTCAGTCCGCACTGGATCCGTACATTGTCACAAGTGATTGGAGCTATTCGAAGAACTCATGACACCAAAAGGGTCATTAATTATTGTAGTCTTAAATTCTAACAAATTTTATTATAAAATATTCTTAATTTGATAATTATATGTGTAATAATAATAACGTTATTGTTGTTATTATTATTATTCTTTCTAATAGAAGTTTGAATCTTATTTCTATTTGGATTAGGCAGATGAATTATATTATTATTATTATTATTTTTGTATAATTTGATTTTGAATTCTTATATAAGTTTTGAATCTACTTTTATTTAGATTAGGTAGATAGATTAGTAATAGGATTTAATTTGTCATAGAAATTTGTTATTGTTGTTGTTATATGATATGAATTCGTGTAATTTTATTATTATTATTATTATTATTAGATAATTTGGTTTTGATTTTTTAAGGTTAATTTAGATAAAATGACACTTAGATTTTATTTAGGTGATTCAAATAGAGTAAAATTCAATAAATTTTTAATTATATATTCTTTGGATATTTAATAAATAGTTCATATTATAAATTTTTTTATATACTTTATTTTTTAAACAAATATTGCAAAATATTCATGCACAAATAAACTTAAAAAATTCTTAGTTTTAAAGTCAAAATAAGTATAAAATTTCTACTAAATTTAGATCAATCAAATTATATCATAATTAAAGATAAAAATAGAATGCCAATAAAAAATATTAAAATTTAAATAGATTTTGTACTTAATATTAGAATTTAGAAAATAAAAATAATACACGATTTGACATGCAAAAGTATAACTTTTGAATCGATTAAAATATCCTTTATTTAAAAGTTATTTAGGTATAAAAAATTTTATTTATTATATATAAGTATTACAATACAAATAAAAAAATAATTCATCAATACACCTACATTAGTTATTAAAATTTTTATTTATTATAGGTAAGTATTAAAATGTAAATAGAAAAAATTCATCAACACACCCATCATTAAAATTCAAATAAAAAAATTTATCAATATTTTATATTTCACTGCAATAAAATCAGTTGCATACCTAAGTGTTCAGTATACTTAGATTCTTTGACAATTAATTAAAAATAACTTTTAAAGATAATTTTTATGATTATTTATTTAATTATATTTGTAATAAAAATTTAATTTATTATTTAGAGAGATTTCAATATTTACAACTAAAGTACAAGTTATAATTAATAAATAAAAAATTTTAAATTTAAATAAAAAATAAGAAACACTAAAAAATTTTTAAGAACCTAACAAAAATAGTGCTAAAAAGATTAGTATATATATTATGTATTTTTTTTTTATTAACCTGTTAATCAGATCAATTTTTCAAACTCATGGGACTCCAGATGCAAATGCAAGAACAGACCCACTGATGAGTTCATCAATTAAGAACAATGGAAGATTCTTTATTGTAGCAATTAAATCTATAACCTGTGTTTGTAACTTAATTTTCATATTTTTTCCATCGGGATTGGTTTTTGAAGCTGCCCCTGCAGATTCGGTTTTTACATTTGCATTTAGAGTGTCAATCGTTGGGGATTTGATGGATTGTGGTTAAAATTTGTGCTCTTTAGGTTTCGCTACGAACAGAAACTATTTCTAAAAGAAAGAAAAAACAAAAAGGAGAAAACTTTTCTCCTCGCTTTCCCAATAAGGATACAGGAATTATACAAATGAGTACATGTGAAACAAAAGACAAGTGTGCTCATAAACCACCATTACATCAGTGCAACCTAGCCAGCTGCCAACTTAAAATTCATCACAATTGACTACTAAATCAAGGATCAGCCACCTACTTGTACAAAAATTAAACAAGGCCACTGTTGCTGGTGGTTCAGAGGATCAAGGCCTACCAGGGACAGAACTCTGCAAATAGTATAAGCAACAGTATTCCCACACAGTCAGCCTAGAGTATGCTCCTTTTCCTACCCGTTAACGGTTTATAACTTGTTCCTGTTGAGATTTATCTGTCCAACCAGTTACACAAAACATGTCATACCGACTGATTGAACAGAAAACTGCATTCAGATGATTGCATATTTTCGCTACATATAACAGGCAAGCGATAGAGCTAATCTGAAACTAATAACGTCAACCCCTACTTATGCCTTGATGTATTATTTACATGTTCTGCTTCATTTTTTTCACTTGCCGATATCAGGTTACTGTTTATTTCAATAGTACAGCAATGGCAGGATCAGAAATAAATCTTAGATGTTAATGTACATTCATTCAGGATTTTAGTCTTCTAAAATCCTACCTTGGGCTCCAGGCTTATTCTCATATCCAATTTACCAAAATGGACAATGAAGCAAATTACAGGTATACACACCTTCCACATAAATACAGCAAGGTTGAAATAGTCCTCTTTCACTTGTATGGCGCAAAAATGATCGATGAGTTGTGGCCACCAAAACCAAACGAGTTAGACAAGGCAAACTTAACGTCCAATCTCTCTTTCTTTGGCCCAACCAGAAAACATGTGTCCTGAATTAATGTGTTGGAAGCATTAAACAGACAGAAAGACCAATCAAATTGTCAAAATTTAATTTTACTAAGGTTTAGGAGTAAATAGACCCCCACAAGGTATCATGGAAATGTAACTCAAAGAGCATAGAAGGAAACATACCACGCCTTTATCTGGATTTTCCAAGTTAATGTTTGGATGAATCCAACCCGTCCGTATTGCCTATACAAGTAACCAAATAAAATATTATTCTCTGGGTGGGGAGGTTGGCAGGGTACTGGGAAGGTTACCTACTCAATAGCTTAAGTATTGCCCCGGGGCAAATGCAATCACACACATCAAATGTTCAAAATTAGGCCAATTTTTAAATAAAATTCAAAACTATAGTTTCAATTCTGGCTCCAATTTTCAGTTTTTTCAATTATATCCCCAACTTGTAGGTATTGTTATCAATTATATTTCATCCCTCCCAGTGGTCTCACTTGGGCAAGTACCAGTCATATGTGAATGTAATGAGCATGCATGTCCAATGACTCTATGTCATTTCAACAATTAGCAAATAATTAATGAGAAGAAGATAAAACCAAATAATAGAAATTTCTCATAAATGCTAATGTGATGTTTATTTTTTAAGAAATGTTAACATCATATTCATATGTCTATTAAAAAGTCAACATGCTATGTCATATCCATATAGGACTAACAAATATACCAATAACATGCTATGAATGGCTACAACTAAGATTGTGTCCCTAAGTCTTGGACATAATTGGCAAAATAAAAAGGTAATGCCAAAATTTATAGACTAAAGCAACAGACTTTTTATGGATTTGACCACAAATTAGTATTCCACTAAAAATATTAAATCCATAAATAATAGTGGGTGTAAAGCCTAAAGTGCATTTATCCACTCCCTGTTTCTGGGATTCGATTTCAGAATAAAATAAAGAGGGGATACAAAACCTGAAGTAACCTTTGTATCCCCCTGTCACAACTTCCAAATATGCACAAAATTTGATTTTTAAATGTTTTATAAGGGAGAGACTCATGCAAATATATTGAGCATTTATAAACTGGTTACCTGTATAGCTGCAATAGCTTCCACAGCACCAGCTGCTCCCAGTAAATGGCCAATCATAGACTTTGTGGAATTCACCCTCAACTGTAAAGGATGGGTGGGGGTTTGAGGTCATGAAGCATTAAAATTTAATAACTAGTAATGTTAGAAAAAAGAAGATGCACATGATACATAAAAAATACATCTTACTAACATTGGGATTTTGGCCAAAACAATGCATGAGAGCTTCATATTCTTTAAGGTCTCCAGCTGGGGTGGAAGTAGCATGAGCATTTATATAGTTCACATCCTCCTTTAATACCCCAGATTGCGCTAAAGCTTTTTCTACACAAAGAATGACACCAACTCCTGGTGGGGAATAGGTAAGTTAAGTAGCTTGCAATGACAAATAACTATGAATTAAGAAGATACAAAACCCAGACAGCAAGATGCATTAGTGATGATTCATTTTCTTGGCATAACTTGCAGAATGACAAGTGATTCAGAATCTGATTTGATGAGGTTAAAATGAAAGTCTCCACCAAGAAATGTACCTTGCTAATTAAATACTATGATGTTGGCAGTTAGGAGTTGGGACTTTGAACATAATTTTGAAAATTAGAAGACACACAATGACAAATTGAAAGCTTTGTTCTGTTTTTCCATTTCTCCATAGGAACAAGTGATTATTCACATATCACAGACATAATTTGCAAGAATCCACTTGGCAAAACAAGAATTGGCCTGTGGCTTAAGAGAAAGAACCAAAGCCACCTGCTCTAAGGGTCCCCTCCTTCCCATTATCAACACAATGTCTTTTGAAGGAACTCAGAATCAATGCAAAAAGAGAAAAGCAGACACTTATTCTGTGGTTCAGTAAGAAAAAAGCAATGTTGCAGCTAGATATAAATTCCTAAAACATCTGACATTGATTCATGTCATATGTGCCATCTCAATGTTCTCAAATCTATATTATATATTACGTTATATGACTTAAAGATTCTACTGATTTAAAAATATATAATAAACAAGGAACAGCTTGCTGGATCGTAAAACAGCAGTTTCATTGAATAATACAACAGACTGCAACTCAACTCATTAAGGATGATTAAACAGTACAGCAAGCTAGGAAAGACAAATATATGAATGAGCAGACAGAGCTTAACGCTGCTAAACTCAAAGACATTAACAAAGCAGAAGCAGCAGATTAACCCAAAAGCCTACATTCTAACTCGACTGAACAAATGCCTTGTACCAATGATTTTAGTTGTCAAACTGAGGCATGTGTTCACTGATGGCTACTTTGATTAGGGAATATACTTGGAGCATGTTTGATACATCAATAAATGAAAATGGAATAGAATTCTAATTCTATTTTCATATTTGATACTTAATTTGCTTCAAAAATTTAAGAATGAAATTTTAAAATTTAAAATATCTTACTATTCTTTCTACTATATGAATATACCAAACAACAACATTGGAATCCTAGAACATTTATCTTAGAATATAATTTCATTTGTCATTCCTTAATGCAACCAAATATATCATAAACTCAGTTTCAATCCTGATGTAGCTATAGATTTCATTTTCCTCCATTTTACAAGGTATAGGACAGCCTTGATAGACCATTGGATGATTTATTTTGAATATGTGGAGAAAGGTTTGTGCTACCTCCTAGGTAGCACAAAAACGGGAAACGTGGAAACAGGAAATGCAGAAATGGTCACGGGAAAACAATATTTTTTAAAAATATAAGAAATGAAACATGGGAGAAACATGTAAATACAACAAAAATATAAGGACATATTTATAAATATTTTTTCTACATATAATAAATATTAAAGCAATTAATTATAAGATCATATAAAAAATAATATTAAAGATAATTATCTAAATCAATATTAACTATAGAAAATAAATGAGATGATAATGATCAATCAAATATTTAAAAATAAATATTAGTTGTTGATAAGTTTCATAACCTAAATTAATAGCATTGGAAATGCGTTTCTTAATTTTTTAAAATTACAGAAATGCAACCGAAACGTTTTGAACAAGTTTCAGTGAGTTTCTTGAAAGGAAACATTTCGGAAATGCGGAAACGCCTTTCTCCAAGAGTTTCCGTGCATCATAGGCTACCTCCTATAACTGTACTCTCTGCATATAACTTACACAAGTAACGCACAGCAATCCTTCACGCTCCACAATGATAAATAGTAGAGGCAGCCAAGTAATGCAAGCACTGGTTTAGCCATTATTCCAGTATTAAATGTATTCAAGATAACAACTAAAAAATTGTTCTCAGCTCATAAATAAGCTACATATGAATGCCTAAAAATATGAAACAAAGACATGAAGAATATAGTGAAATATAATGTATTTCCCTGCCAACACAGTACTTCATTGGGTAAAAATTGTAAGTAATTTAGGAGTTGCACAATACCATCAGGACGTGGTTCAGTCATGTGATAAGCATCACAACTAAAGCTTCCTCCAAGAAATTCTGCATAGATCTTCGCACCCCTTTTCTGAAAATAATAAATTATCATATCAATTAATTATTTAAGGAAAAACATTTCTGTTTAAAATATTATATGTTAGGATCATTGTGTTTTAGAATTCAAAACAATAAATTTCAGGATAAGAACACGAGACAAGTGCATGAGAACATAGTGGAGGCGACTGACAAGATGAGAAAGCCAAATGATAAAAGTGTATAGATGTACCAATATGAATAAGTGATCAGATAATTGAGGATGAGTGATTCATTCCATACTAGAAATACTTGCAGAAAAACTTTTGATAACATGGATTCCAATTTATAAAAAAAATTGAAATTTTTTTTTATAGTTTCATTTTTAATAAATACTAAATTGAATTACACAGCAACCATAAATAGGACAGGAAGATAGGAACTAAATACTGATATTGAGCTGAATGCAAGGCAACCACAAGGACTTCACATGGCTTTTTTGAGCTAACTAATAAATACCTTAGCGTGTTCGAGTTCTTCTAAAAGCAGAACTCCAGCTCCTTCCCCCATCACAAATCCATCCCGATTCTGTTTATCACCAAAGAAAGATATTTCGAGTTAGGTAACAGAAATCAAGTGAGGAAGTAAAATATTGAAGCTTTTGAGTAATGACCTCCAATCACAATATTACACAAGTCAAATCAGTGATTTCTTTACAAAAAAAATAAAAACTCAGATTCAGAACTCATTAAATATGACATCTGAACCATTAAAACCCACAATGAGAGCAATGAATCTGTATGCTCCATAAAATCACAGATAAAACAGTTAATTTTAGCTCTAAACCTGTGAAAGTAGCAATCATTTACTACAATCGACGCACTTATGTGTATCAAATCTTTCTTTCACTGACTTCAACAATATCATATTTCAATCAGAAATTTTCCATAATTTTAAGATATGAACAACGAAAAAGCAATAGGCCGCCAAATGGGAGCGGAAGCCATAAACCACTGTGGAATATTGATAAATTACCATGTCCCAAGGTCGTGAAGCTCTTGCAGGATCATCATTCCTCTGTGAAAGTGCTCTACATGCCACAAAACCCCCCAAGCCTGCACCAAAGGCATGAAAAGAAAACTGAATGCCATATATATGCAATCCTGAGTTGATGAGGGGTCATGCAAAACTTAAGAAAGGAATGAATTACCAATAGGTATAATTGCTGCATCTGAACCACCACAAAGCATGATATCCTGCTTATTCAAAACAATTTTGAAACGAAGTAATAGATATGCACAAGATGTTATGTAGAATATCTTATGCATTGTTCTACATGTTTTAACTGCAAGGTACTCACAGCTTCGCCTCTAATGATGTGGTTTGCTGCATTCAGTATACAAAAATTGCTGGTAGCACAAGCAGTAGAAATTGAATAGTTTGGGCCCATCCAACCCTGCAATTAAAAAATTTAACAACAAAATCACCAAACTTCACCAGGCTGAGACATAATATTACATTATACATGAAATTATATCTTACCAGATCCATTGCAAGCATGGCAGAACCCATATTTGTAGTTGCAAATGGTACACAAAAAGGATTCATCTTCCTGTATGATACCCTTAACGCTTCAATTGCATCGTTGAACACCTGTTTACAATCATCCAAACAAGTAACCAATCATAATTCTATACTACATGATAGAACGAACAAATTTTTGCCATATCTGAGTTCTGTGGATCTCATATAGGGTATTGTGGCCTGGATGCAAATTTCTAACAACAGATGCTCCAAAAGGAGTCAACAAGATTATTAAGGTCAAAGAGAGACACAAGCTAGTATTCTACAGGGAAAACAGTAAACACTGAAAACTGCATCAGCTCCCATTTTTCTAGAGCACAGGAAAATGATGGTGCTGTCTCTAAGTTGATGTAGGCAACAAGTAAGAAAACCATTTAACAGATTTCCTGGTGCCCTTGCCATAAGATATCAAATCTAAAATCAGGCAGGGAGAAGGTTTGGTAAGTTGCTTAGCCGCCCATGATTTAATACGAAAAGATTAATGAGTCTAAACCAATGGGAATGTCAGAGTTACCTTCATACCACCCATTGCAGAGCCAATCAGAACTCCACATTTAGCCTTATCCAACTCATCCATTACATCTTCAGTGACACCACCATCAGCCAAGGCTTTTTTTCCAGCAGTAAGCATGTAAAGCATGAATTTATCCATTCTCTTGGAAAGTTTTGGTGCAATCCATCCGTCAGTCGAGAAAGACTTGATCTCTCCAGCGATCCTCTGACAAAAAGGCCAAAGAACAAACAAAAAGAGAGAAAAAAGGAAAGAAACTGTAAGAGCAAAATTGTCAGCAAGCAGCAGAAAAGGATTTATTTTGAATAAAATTTACAGTGGGAAACTGGGCACAGTCAAACGCCTCAATCTCAGTGATGCCGCTAACACCTTCAAGCAGATTATTGTAGAAGACATCAGGATCATGACCAAGGGGTGTCACAACACCCATCCCTGTGACAACCACTCGCCTTTGCTTCACAGG
>CATIWR010300248.1:0-14120 GCA_949677035.1 Omphalea diandra
ATGGTGCTTCTTGATTGATCGTTGGCCATAATTCTTTTGGAACTGTTTTATTCTGTTCGAACATATACTTTTGTAATGCTCGAAAATCTTCGAAATGTTCCAAGGCATCATCCCAAAGAGAAAACTGTGATTCTTTGTACAGGCTAATATGGGGCATGAGTTGGGCCTGATTTCCTGATAGGCTCATAAAGCATGGCCTATGTATGATGTAGATCAATCTTTTGTTCAGAGCAGTGTTGGGTTCACAATTCAGAGTTTTAATTCTCAAAGTACTCTCCCAAACACTGAGAGGTTGAAACCACTAGAGAAAAGTAAGAAGGAACGGATTAGATCTTCGTTTATCCTTGAGCTCTTGGATGTAAGACCATAGGTGATAAGGTCTGACTTCAATGACAATTTTGTATAAACAACAAAAATACCAAAGAAAGATGAGAAATTCTCTAGGCCATTTTCATCCGGTAGTAAAGACAGCTGAGAAATCTAAAAACGTATAAACTTTTAAAAATGGATACGTAGGATGAAAACCTAAAATATCCATGAATATAGGTCCATACGTTTTTAATAGGAAAGACTGGTATAGAAACAACTGCTTTTTTGCTATGGCAAGTATTTTTGTATGGGTAGTAGGAGTTTGGATTTCAGTAGGCAAACCACACATAAGGAAGGAAGCATCATTCTGAGAAGAAGATGTTGGGTGATTTTGGATTGTTGATAGAGATAGAACAGTATCAGGAACAGTAGAGAAATCTAGTAATTCAGTTGTGCTTAGCTCAAAGGTATTATTGGAACTGGAAGCCATTAGGAAAGCTGGGAAAGAGTGCTGGTTTACTATAAAGGAGAGAGAGGAGAAAGGTCTTGTGAGTAGATCTGGTATTAAGTTCTGGTCTCCTTTTATATATTGCACTTGGAAAGTAAATTTACTGAACCAATCTTTTCATCTCAATAATTGTGCATTAGGAACTTGCTTCCCTCGGAAGTTTAGCATCTTTGGAAAAGAGGAACAGTCCATAAGGACAAGAAAGTCATGGCCTATTAAATGAAACTCAAACTTTTGAATCTTGTTCTTCACAGCTAGGATTTCTTTAAAAGTTGAGTGAAAGTGTTCTTCAGATGGTTTAAAGGCCCCACTTGCATAAGCACAAATACGTTTTTGTCCTTTGATTTCCTCTAATAATACAACACCCCAAAATTGATCACTAGCATCTGTTTGTAGGATCCTTTTGCCAGTTGATGGGATGTGTAATGGAGGCAGGTTCTGTAACTGCTTTTTTAAAGATCTGACTGCATTTGTTTGTTCCATTCCCCAAGGTGGAGAATCTTTTTTCAGATACAGCTGGAGTGGTCTAGCTATCTTTGTATAATGAGGAACAAATTCTCTGAGATAATTGGCAATTCCTAAGAACTGCTGAACCTGCTTCTGAGTCAGATTTTCATTTGGGAACTTTAACAATTCTGATCCAATGTGTGGACTAGGAACATAAGCACCGTCTTTAAAGACCATTCCCAAGAATTCAATTTGATCCTTAGCCACATGCATTTTCTTTTCTGATAGCATGATACCATAGGCCTGAGTGATTTCAAAGATCTGTTGTAACAGTTGGTGATGTCTTATCATATGTTCAGAGAATAAAAGAACATCATCAATGTAAATAAGGGCACTATGGAGAAGTGGTTCATAGATTTTAATCATAGCCTTTTGAAATAATGAGGGAGCAACTTTTAACCCAAAAGGCATGACCGTCCATTGGTAGTGGCGATTAGGAAGACAAAAAGCTGTCTTTTCCCTGTCTTCTTTTACCACGCCTAATTGCCATAATCCTGCTTTAAGATCAAATTTGGAGAAGACCTTTGCTTTAGACATGTGAATGAACAGTGAAGAGATTTTAGGCAGAGGAAATTTGTCATCTTTCAAAAAATAATTCAATGGTTGATAGTCGATGACTAATCTCTTTTTTCCACGTGTCTGCTCAGAACGTTTATTCACATAAAAGGCTTGACAAGCCCATGCAGAGTTTGTGGGCTCAGTAAGGCCTTGGGCTAGCAATTCTGAACATTCCTTGTAAGCAAGGGCTAGGTCTTCTGGATTCATTCCTGGATGAGTTGCCTTTGTAGGGTTCACATCTTCATTCAGTTTGAAAGGCAATTGGATGAAAAACTCAGGATTCTTCCATAATGGATTTGAATTTTTTAGGAGAAAGGAAATATGATCATCTGAACAACAATGGGTTTGGAGTTTTAGGATGATTTGTTGAATATCAGTTTCATGGGCCAAATGGGCTTCCATTTTGAACATGTGAGAAGTGGAAGTGAAAGCCTGAAAAAACCCTTTATATTTGAGGCCCGTGGGTAGAATCCTTAACTCCTTGAGCTTCCAATAAATGTCAAACCCAATAACCAAATCCTTATTAGGTAAAGAGGAACCTAAGAAAGGACAATGAATTTGGAAGCCTGGAAAGAACTGCACAGTTATGGGCTTTTTGGTGATGAGATTAGAATGGAAGATAGCTCCGTTGGCAGCTTGAAAATACCTCTTATAAGGTTTCCAATATTCTTCTGGCATGACTTTTGGATTGATCATTGAAAGGTAAGCACCAGTATCAATAAATGCAACTGCCTTAATTGGAGAAGAATATTTTTCTGGATAAACTTGAACATAAACAAGAGGAACTGGATGTCCTTCTTGTAAGAGATCTTGTACTCCAGAAACTTCAGGTAATGGAAGAGGACAATCAGCAGAAAGACCTTGATAAGGCAATATAGAATGATATCCAGCATAGTCATCACTTTCACTTTTAGAGTTGGATATGTCTTCCTATATAGCAAAGACTGTATCTTTTGTAGCTTCATCTTGAAGGGAAAACAAAGATTCAACATCTGCATCTTCAAGATCCACATTCGTAGACAGTTGAATATGTTGTATCATCTTAGAGGCTTGTTTCTTCTTGTTAGGACAATTTTTTACAAAATGTCCTTTTTGACCACAAATGAAGCACCTTGTAGACTTTCTCTTACCCCTGTACTTCTTTCTTCGGAAATATCTCCATCTTTGTCTTCTTTTTTCTTTGGCTGGAGATCTCAATTTCACGAAGTGTTTCTTCTTCTTAGTACTGCAATCACATCCTTTATGATCATCTTTAGGGCATCTGATAAGAAGATCAGTGCGTCTACAAGCTTTCTTTAGTGTAGGCTGCTTTTGTCTATCAAGCATTTGAGTGATCACCTTTTGCTCATTGCAAAGCTTTTCCAGTCCTTGTAGCATCAATTGATAAATCTTCCCAAAGGAATAGTCATTGATCGATCTATCCTTGTTTCTCATAATCTGATGAATAGCATTGGTAAGGACTTCAGGTAAGGAGGTGATGAATGCTTCTTTCAAGTCTGGACTTGCCCAACCACTGAGTTGATAGAATTTTTTAGACATGTGTTGATAATGTAAGTCTAAATCAGACTTAAATAATGAACAACACTTCATTTTGAAATACTCTCTGCGATTTATGTCTGAAAAATCAGTTGCTTTGCCACCAAATTCTCCATAAATCATTCCTAGGAATTCAGCTGGACCAGGGGATTGAAGCAACCTTAATTTTGAGTATTCATCAAACGCAGAGTACCACTCCTGCATCCTTCCAGTCATTCGAGCTAGAAATTCTTCTAGAATAGTGCAAAGAATTGCTCCAGGCCTTTTTATATCAGAAGAGCAGATGGAACTATAGAGACCAGGTTCAACAAGCCAATGCTTCCATTAGGAGATGAAGTTTTATTTACAACCCAAATGATGATGGAACCATATGAACCTGAGCAAAAGGTCCCATACTCTTCGTTCTCTAATTAAACCTTCTGTTAAAAGTGTTAAAGAGTATGTGCAGGCTTCTAGCTTTGACCAGTTTCCTGTTCAGGCCTCTGGTTTAGAACAATTTATCAATTTGGAAATCCCTTCTGAGTTTGTCCAGCAATGGATTACTCAGGGTTACACTCATATGCACTTTAGGGCAATTCGCCTAGCATGCCTTATTGAGCCCACAAACTCTGCATGGGCTTGTCAAGCCTTTTATGTGAATAAATGTTCTGAGCAGACACGTGGAACCAGGCTTTGATACCACTAATTGCATAAGTCTCCCATAGGTATGATTCTGCTCCAATGTTGAGGTCAATTATACAACCCACTGAGTTGGATATGCAGCCATGAGCTTAACAATGGGGGATGGTTTAAAAACCTTCTTTTATTTAGGGTTTTACACTTAGTTATATACCCAAGTGCATGATTGTACGACTAAGTAAGTTAGTTGTACAACCATTTAAAGAATGGCTAGCATATTAGTGAGTTAGGTTTAGTTGGGCTTAGGCTTGGTTTGGGGCCTAATCTAAGGCTTCCTTAGACCTTTATTCTTTTTCTTTTGCAACTTCCTCTTGCATTTTATGGAATAATTCCAATAGTTTTCATCATTGGCTTGCATCCTAGGGCCCAAAATCTAATGCCAGTCATTTTTTAGAAAAATGACTTTCTATTTTAAAAATGGAAAGTGATTTTTCAAACTTTGACAAACTCATTCAAATGAAAAATAAAATCATATAAATATATGTAATTATTATCACTTATTATCCTTCATTACCAATACCTATCACCAATCATCATCAATCAATGTTAGTTGTCGAGGATGAATGAGCCTCACAAAAATTTTCATTTTTAATATATTTTTTCTCATAGTAAATAATAAATAGTATAAATATTACATATTTATTGTCTAAATTTTGTTATGACCTTATAATTCAAAAGAAAATTAATATTTTTTTATAGTGTATTTCAAACACTAGAAAATATATTGCTCAAAAATATTTTTTTCAAATAAATTATTTTCTATAAAAGAAATGGAGCCTTAACAAATAGCCAGAATCCGATAGTATTTATTTATTTATGAGACACAAAAAGGAAAAAAATTAAAAACGTAAAAGTAGAAAATAGCTTATATCGTGTACACAGAGGCCAAAATGCCACTTGATGATTTGTGTGCTTCTTTTCTTTCTTTTTTTTTTTTTTGCCCCTATGTAGGCTTCATGACCATTTTCATCATAATCTAAAAACAAATAAAATGATCCTATCAAGACCTAAATAAATATATTAAAAAAGGCACAATCCATAACTCAATAGAACTCAAATCTAAAACTAAACAAAAATTATTTTTTTCATATTTTCTTTGCTAAGGTTTCTCATTAAGCAAATAGAATCAAGTTTATTTTAAGTCTGCAACCCAATCCTAACTTGTGGAAGAGAACATTAGAATAATCTATTTTCAAAATAATTAGTTTTGATTGCGAGAACCTTGATTCAAGCAAGAATCATAATAAGAGAAATTCTCTCAATTGAATTTCATTCAAAAGTTGGCTAATGATATTACATATGAAAGCCCCTTTAAATAGCCGTCAAAACTAAAGTTTCTTACATGAAAATTAATTTCCTATTCCAAATCATATCTAACTAGGAATAAAATTCTAGCTAAGTTTTCTAACTAGAAGGAAAATACAGCTTATTACCAACTAATGAGCCACACTTTTGCATGACCATGCAAAAGTTTACACAACCATGACTCAATGGCTGAAAGTTAGAAATGACAAAATGAACACCCATGCTTCATTTTGTATGCCTATGACTTTCTTACATGCCTATGTCTTATTTTTACAACTCTAGGACTCAAGTGAATAATAATTGCTTCAACAGAATTACTTCCAATATGGTTGTATTTTTTCTTTTGCATGGTTGTGTGCCTATGGGCACCTCGAGTTATTTCGCTCAAACTAGTGAAATCTTGCTTATGACTCTACTCTTTTATCAATCACTGAGGGATCGAGAGGATAAGGGTCTTTACATTGGTAATGACCCCAAGACATGGCACGAGTTTGGATCAATGGGGGATCATTTAGGACTTGCATGAGTTTAATGCCTTAAGACTAAATTGGAGGTCATCAAGGGACCAAAATATGGGATAATGCGCTAGTACCATCCCTAGGAAATGTGGAGTCACCACTTGACTTTGGTAAAGACAAAAATCTAGGAAAAGCAAAATTTGAACCTAATCTGAGTCAATTAGAAGGCCCATTTTGTCTTCACCCATTAAAGATTAGGTTCAAAAATTAGGTACGGGTTGGGAAGGAGGTTAGGCACTCCAAAATAGCCCAAATGTTAGGATCTAGCCTTTGGGCATCTTTGGTTCACTTTTAATATTTTAGTTGAGTTATTGATTAGTTTAGTTGATGGTCCTAAGCATGCTTGAGTGCAATCAAGTTATTCCATCAATCCTAAAGGGAGAGAGGTAATATATCATGGTATAGAGATCATCGTGCATAACCATATGTTCATTCATTCACATCTTGCATAGTTAAATGGAAATGGAAGCATGTGACATGGCATAGGAATTTAGCATGCATTATCATCCATTCACATCACACTCATCCTCAATCATTTAGGATGATGAATAAGACCATAATCATTGTCTAACTTAAGCAAAAACAGCTACACCAAAGAAAGTATACAAGTTAGTAAATGAAATAAAAATATGGAAAAGCAAATAAACTCAAAGCATAAGTAATGGGTGTATCACATATTACCATCTCTCTCATACAAGGGTGCTTAGGTATGCATCTAGTTGTATCATAAGCCTACTCCCACACCACAAACTAGCAATCAAAAGAAGATTAAAGTACAAGAACCAGAAGGATCAAAAGAGGTAAACATGCAATGGCCCAAGGCATTTGGATGATATTCAATGGCCCAAGGCAAAAACTCATTACAAAAGGAATCCTAGAATTGATGAATCTTTTTATAGCTCTAAAATAGCATGGCATCCGAATGTATGACTAACCGTGTAGGGTTAGCATACAACATAAGAATAAAGGTGATTAAGGACTAAAATACTATTCACATGTTCTAAATGCAAACATAATCATAAAAGGGCTTTCAAGGTCAATGGAACCTCAAGTTCCTCGTTAGATCACTACCTAGAAATATATTAAAACATAATCAAAATCATCATTAAACTAGCATGAAAGAATAAGAAAACTAAGATTGAACGAGAATAAAACATTTTAAAACCCATTTAAACTCAATTTTTAAAGTGAATAAAGGTCCTTGGCTATCTAGACTTACCCTATTCTACCACTAAAGTGATAAAAAACATAAAAGGTTGCCTTTGATAAAAAGAAATTTGAAAGAGAAGTAAAGGATTTTACAATACCATGCCTAGGAAACTAGGATTGTACAACCCACTATTAGGGCTCTACAACCTAGAGTGGTAGGTTATACAACCTATATTAAGGTCGTACAACCATTAAATTTTAGATTTTGAAAACAAAAAGGAAAATAAAAGACAAAAGAAGAAGAGGAAGAAGGGGTTTTGGATGTTTTCTATGACATTCCTTTACCTTTAGAGGCATACCATGCCTTCAACATCCTTTAAAATGCTAAGGAATGCATAAGAAATGCAAGATTAAAGCCTTATTCTACCTTGGAAGTTAGGGTTAGTTAAGGTTTAAGGTTTTGAGCTAAGTGTGCTTTGAGAGTGAATTTTGGCGGAGTTTTGTTAAAGTTGTCCAAACCTCTCTCCCTCTTCAAATGCAAGGGGTAGTTATAGGTGATGGATGGGTGCAAAGATTCAAAAATGTTTTTACAGGAACTGCTATCCCAATGGGGGTTTGTGTAGGATAGTTAACTAAAAGGCATGACCGCGAAGATGATCCCACTAGGTTTTCCTCTGGCTGGTGACATACTAACAATGTACAACCTATACTACCACCTTACAAGAGCCACCTTGGGAGTGGTAGTCATTCTTTTCGCTTTATTTTATTTTATTTATTTATTTTTTATCTATCTTATCATTATAGGTTTTTGGTGTTGCACTAAAATTTAAATTTTGCCTGTGAACATTAAGTTAGCTTACAAAATGATTAAAAATGACATTTAAGACACTTACCCTTTAGTTTTAGCACAACTTTATTTTCTACTTGCTAGTTTAGTTATGATGTACTGAGTTGCAGATGTGACAACCTAAGATGGGAGGTGAATTGCGTTGTAAATAAATACACAAACAACTAAAGCTAAAGCAATAAACACACAAATCAATACAAGGATTTATAGTGGTTCGACAACTTGCCCACTCCTCTCTCCAAGCTTTCACTTGGGCCTTTCTATTCTTTTTCTAGGCTCAAGTACAAAACCTTCCCTTTTCTAGACTAAGGAAAAACCTCTCCTTTTATAGGCTCAAGGATAACCTTTCCCTTTATATTTTTCTATGCATAATACCTACTTTTATAACCACTAACAAGGATAGATCCACGCAATGTCTATGCCTCTCAAATCTGACAGCTAATACATAATTAGTGCTTAAGAAAACCTACTCTTAAAAAGAGTAACAGAGTAATCTCACTCTGCCCAAAATACAAGCAACATCTAAAAAGATTTGCATAAAAAGTTACAAAGATGTTCACATTTGTTCACAAGGTTTTTCTTACTTTTCTAACTTTAAAAATGCTCATTATATAGCCAAACTCCAAAACTAGTTGTTGGAATAGTTGATTTTCAGTCTGACAACTTTTCTACAAAACTAGCCATTAGAGAAGACAAAACGTGTTATTCTTCATCAACCCCCATTGAACTTATAATGGTCACCACTAATGCTAGTTCTCCATCATTCAGTGCCTATTGGCTTTAACTACAATGTCTATTAGAGTAAGAATAATGCCCATTGTTCATTTCTAGAAAGCTTGAACTTGGCGCTCTATTTTTTAAACTTTGTATAGTTGTTTTCCATACATATTAAGCAATTTGTAATGCCCTTTGGAAACTCCTTTGATGCCTGTTGAGAAGAGCCAATGCTCATTTTGAGTTCCATAAGTTTTAGTTTAAGCTTGGACAATTTTCTAACACCTATTGTGAATATGCAATGTTGTTACTGGGTTAGATCAATGCCTATTGCAAGACTTCAAAGCCTATGGCGAGGTCTAGCACAGCTCAACCTAGAGCATTTCTCCAACACCTATTGCAAAGGGACTATGCCTGTTGCAAGGTCTGGAAGACTTTGGCAATTTATAGCTTTCAATCAATATCCATTATCAATCATTTAATGCCCATTGAATGCTTCAACACCTATGGCAAAAAGATAATGCCCGTTATGAGGTCTAAAAGTCTTTAGGCATTTGTAGCATATCTTTAATGCGTATTAGAGATGTTTAATACTCGTTGAACTTATTCTGACCCTTTAACGTTCATTGAGTCTTGAGGTCACATGTTCTCCAAACATTCTCCCTCTGGCATTCATAATAATCTTATCCTTTAACATTCGTCTAGTCTATTCAAATTATCCAAAAAAATACTAAAGTATAAACATTAGAAATTCTCTTGGTTTTGTTATGGTTTTGTTATCATTCAAAGTAGAGGAATGAGTTCAATGCCTTCGAGTCACATGTTCACCAAACATTCTCCACTTAGCATTCACTACAATCTCCCCTTTTTTAAATGATGAAAAAACCATGATGCTTTGATAGCAAAATACAAAACTTAAACACAAAAAGGATACAAAATGTTAAAGCATAAAACTATAGGAAAGATACCAAACAAATACATACTAATCAAAATATCACCACAGGGCTTGATACCAATTCAAAATAAGGGTTGAGACTAAATATAACACATAAGATACCAAATGTTGGATGTTGAACATATAGATGATACCAAGTGTTATGATATAAGTGATACCAAATAAAGCAATCAAATCATCCCAACAAAGCATCAAAAACTTCTCCCCCTTTTTGTCATCATGACAAAAAATATACAAAAATTTTTCCCTTAAAAAAATGTTCTCCCCCTTTCAAACATACAAACATTCTCTTCCTGAAATCTAAACTAACTTCCTCAAAAACAAAATAACCATGAAAAATGCCAAAAAATATAGATTAAATAAAGAATGAAAAATTCCCCTATCTATATGCTTCCTTTTAACAAATCTCTCGAGATATGCAAACATAAATTCATGTTTTTTTTCACAAATCAAGGAAAGAAAGAAATGAAGGATAGTTGCCAGAGATTCTTAAAATAAAAATTCAAATTGATACCATTGATGGTTCATAAAATAAACTCCCCCTTAGCAAAAGCATATTAAACAAAAAAAAATGAGGGATAGAGATAAATTCAAGTTAATGATACCATCTGCTACCAATTGATACCAATTGTTGTATTTTCTAAAAAGACAAATCGTTTTAAAATACTGTAGCTTCAATCACTATTTGATTCTCTATTTTTAACAGAGAGTGAGGAGCTTCAAACCTACAAAACTAAACTATCTTTGGCACCCATTTTCTCTTGGGTCCATAGGGGATAACAACATAAATATGCTCATCTTTCAACCTAGCATAGCAAAAGTATGCTTTATAGCCAAATTTCCATAATAAAAGCATTGCCAAAAAATGTTTTCTTCAGCTTTTGTATATAGTAAGAGTGAGGTGGCTTCCTAAAAGATTGGTGCCTAAGGTGTGAAGGAACCCTTGCATTAGTGACATGCATAGTTCCATAAATAAAGGCATGATTTGTCTTTGGCCTATGAGAGTGAAGATAAAAGTAGTTATCATTATGCATATATGATTTAGATGAAAATGAGGGAGTTCTAGTTTTGTGGAAGCTCTCACAAACTTTGGCTTTGAAGTAAAAGGTTTAGAATGATCAAAGCCTAAGCCATGTCTATCTCTTGAAATCTTTTGAAAGCCTAAAATATGATCAAGTTTTTCTTTTCCTTTTGTAAAAAAGGCAAGTAAGTCCTTCAAAGTTGAGATCACTTTCTTCATACTCTTATTTTAAGAAGACATATTTTCATAAAATTTATTTTCTTTTATCAAAGCCTCATTTTCCTTTTGTAATAGCTTAAAACTTTTCTTTAGTTCCACCAATTCAGTTTTCAAATTTTTGTTTCATTCAAAGCTTTTATCAAGATCAATGTTGATGGATTTTAGGGCTTCAATAAGATTTTCAATAGTAAACATGTTCTCTAACTCATTATCATCCTTATCTAAATCACTATCAAAAGAGTTATAACATACTTGTTTTGAATAGCTTTCCTCCAAGGCCATGAGGTACAAAATGTTATTTCTCTTCTCCCTATCCTTGGCTCTTCTTTATCCTCACTTGGTTCAGATGCACTAGAGTCATTCCAAGTAGCTTTATAGGCTTTCTTCTTTTTCATGACCTTCTTCTCAGCTCTAGCTTTTGGGCAATTTGCTTTCATGTGACCAAGCCTTTCACATCCATAACATTCAATCTACTCAAGCTTGCCTTTGCCCTTCTTTTTTAACATCCTTCTGAATTTATTTGTTAGAGGGGTTACCTACTGTTTATATAGTTCTTCATCATCTAAGCCATGGCATTTGGAAATAGTTTTGAGTGTTATCCTAATCTTTTTCTTATTTGCATCCTCAAATGTGGAGAGAGCTTCTCTATTCAGGCTCATCTCATAGTTAATGAGATTTCCCAACAACTCATCAAGTGGCATGGTCTTTAAATCCTTTGAATCCTTGAGAGAAGTGACCTTACCAAGCCATTCCTTAGGTAGACACTCAAAACTTTCTTCACAAGTTCCTAATTATTGAATATCTTCCCAAGAGCCTTCATTTCTCCAACAATCTTAATGAATCGATCATACATTCATGAGATTATTTGATCAAGCTTCATAAGGAAGGTTTCATACTGAAAAAGGAAGGTGTCCATCTGATTTTCCTTAACTTGATTTGTTCCCTAATGTGTGATCTCTAAGTTCTCCCAGATTTCCTTGGCAGTAGACTTTGTGTTCACCTTGTTGTACTAACTTCTATTTAATGCACAAAAGAGCATGTAAATGGCCTTGTCATTATTAGTAACTTGCCTTTTCTCTTTATTAGACATCTCATCAATGTCTTTTTCTATTTGAGTCCCATCAGCAAGTATTTTCATTGGAGTGTATGGACCTTTCTCATAATTCTCCATAACTCAATGGATTCATATCTAAGAAAGTAATACATTTTGCTCTTCCAATACTGGTAATCTATTCCATTAAAGAAAAGAGGGCTCACCAGTGATTGTCCTTTTGGTCCATGCTCATTTTAGGCTGCCATGATCCTGTCCCTTTTGCAATTAAGTGTTAAAAAAGGTTAGGCTCTAATAACAATTGATGTACTGAGTATAGATGTGACAATCCAAGAGGGGAGTTAATTAGGTTCTAAATAAAAACACAAATAATTAAAGCACAAGCAACAAACACATAAATCAAAATAAGAATTTATAGTGGTTTAGTAAATTGCCTACTCCACTCCCTAAGATTTCACTTAGGCCTTTATATTTTTTTTTCTAGGCTCATGAACAAAACCTTCCATTTTCTAGGCTAAGGAAGAACCTTCCCTTTTATAGGCTCAAGGACAACCTTTCCCTTAGTATTTTTCTAGGCATAATACTGACCTTTACAACCAATAAGAAGGATAGATAAAAGTAGTGTCTATGCCTCTCAAATCAAATAGCTAATACAATATTAGTGCTTAAGAAAACCTACTCTCAAAAAAAGTAACAGAGTAATCTCACTCTACCCAAAATACAATGAACACCTAAAAAGGTTTACACAAAGAGTTACAAAGATGTTCACACTTTTTTATAAGGTTTTTCTTACTTTTCTAACCTTAAAAAATGCTATTTATATAGCCAAACACCAAAACTATATGTTGGAATAGTTGATGTTCAGTATGACATTTTTTTGTAAAACTAGACGTTATAAAAGACAACACTCATTATTCTTCATCAATCACATTGAACTTATAATTGTCACTTCCAATGCATGTTCATCATTCAATGCCCATTGGCTTTGACTATAATGTTAGTTATAGTAAGAACAATGTTTATTGTTCATTTTCAGAAAGCTTGAACTTGTTGCTCTATTTTTCAAACTTTGCATAGTTACTTTCCATGCCTATTGAGCAATTCATAATGTCATTGAAAACTCCTTCAATGCATGTTAAGAAAGGCAATGCTCATTTTGAGTTTTAAAAGCTTTAGCTCAGGCTTGGACACTTTTCTAATACCTATTGTGAATATGTAACTCTTATTGCTAGGCTAGATCATCGCCTATTGTGAAACTTCAATACCTGTAGTGAGGTCAAGAACTGCTCAATCGAAAGTACTTCTTTAATGTCTGTTGCAAAAGGGCAACACCCATTGCGAGGTCCAGAAGACTTTGGCAATTTGTAACTTTCAATCAACATTCATTGTCCATCCTTCAATGCCTGTTGAATGGTCTAATACCCATTGCAAAAGGACAATGCCAGTTGCAAGGTCTAGAAGACTTTGGGCATCTACAACACATCTTTAATGCATATTGTGTGATTGCTAATTCTCATTAGAGATGTTCAACACCCATTAAACTTGTTTTGACCCTTTAATGTTCATCGAGTCTTGAGGTCACATGTTCTTCAAACATACTCCATCTAGCATTCATAACAATCTCCTTTTTTAACTTGCGTCGAGTCTGTTGAAATTATGTAAAAATACTAAAGTACAAATATCAAAATTTTTATTAGTTTTGTTATAGTTTTGTTATCATTCAAAACACATTATTCAAAGTAGAGGAATGAGTTCAATGTCTTGGGGTTGTATGTTCTCTAAATATTCTCCCCTTAGCATTCACAACTAGTTGATTGCCTCAATTCACATGCACTAGGGCTTTATTCTATGATCCCTATAATGAACAATTAAAATTAATTAATATAATAGCTATGAAAAATTAAGGTACATTCTTGAGATAATAAATAATTTATTTATTCATTCTACCAACTTATCGATCATTTGATGTTTTATTTGTGGATGCTAATTGAATTTTTTTTAGGAAATTATCTTTATAATTTCCTCAAGACTTGTAATTAAATCCCAACTACTAGGACTTGTTGCTCCTCTACCTTTGAATTAAAACTTCTCTGACTCTTTCATCCTTTGACCTCAATAATTGCATGATATATATATATATATATATATATATATATATATATATATATATATATATATATATATATATATATATATATATTTAGAAATAAATATAAAATATAGAGATTGTATAGCACACAATAGC
>CATIWR010300249.1:0-40843 GCA_949677035.1 Omphalea diandra
ACATAAATGACAAATAGGCTATTGTCCATTGTCACCAACATGAAGAAATTTGGAAGAGCTCTCACTATCTATAAGGTAAACACAAAAATCCTTAAAACTCTTCCTCTAGATAAATTTGGTACTAGAGTTTGCAGCATACAAGAGTCCAATCCATAAATTGGAAAGGTTTCAACCGATGTGTTGATAGGCAAACTCTTAACTCATGAGTTACAAAAAGATAGATAAATGAAAAAGCTAAGAGGTCAAGGAGATAAACCAGAAAAAGAGAGAAAAACCATGGCTCTTAAAGGTACAATAAAAGAGAATGAGGTAGAGATGACCTCAAGTGATGAAGAAAGTGATAAGGAAGAAAAGGAGCTAGCAATGCTCTCTAGGAGGACAAAGGAGTTGATCAAGAGAAGAAAAGGAAGAAAAGGCTTCAAGAAGACAACTCCTAATCTAAGAGAGAAATCCAATGATGTCACTTATTATGAATGTGGCAAGAAAGGCCACATCAAGTATGAGTGTCCTAAATTAAAGAAGAAGAATAGATGGGACAATGAGAAGAATAAGAGTTTTTTATAGACTTAGGATGAAAGCTCAAGTGAAGAAGAGGAAGAAGGAGAGGTTGCCAACATATGTTTCATGGCACAAGAAGATTTTACAAATGAGGCAAGTACTTCTTCCCATTCTCATTTTGATTTTGAATTTGATGAGGTAGATGAAAAGCTTATAGAGGCTCTAACCATGAGGTGTGACAAATATAAGTCACAAGTAAAAACTTATAAGAAAAGGTGTTCAAAATTAGAAGATGAATACAAGACTCTTAGTGTTCTTGTAAATGAGTTGAGGACTTCTAATGAAGAACTCAATAACTCAATAGAAAAATTTTCCACATCATCTTCTTCAATGGCTTCATTAAGAAAGGGGAATGACACTGTTCAGGGAGAAGTCATTGAGCTTAGAAGCTCAATCTCTAAGTTCCATAAAGGAAAAGAAGCCTTGGACACATTGATTGTGTCACAAAGACCACCTCTAGTTAGACATGGTTTAGGCTTCAATGGAGCCTCTTCATCATCTTATACCATATTTATTAGATCTTCAAAACCTCAAACATCTAGCATTGAGGTAATTGGGAAGAAAAGTGCTCCTAGCACTAAGCCTCCTATGCCTAAAGGCAAAAGAAAGGCTCTCCTAAGCTTTAGAGCCAATACTTAAAGAGCTAACCATGCCTACATTTACAACAAAAAGCATGGTCATTCTCATAAAAAATTTTCTACTCCTACTCATCATACATGTTCATGCATGCATGCACATGACCAAGGTATGAGAAGGCCTCCTACTAGTACTAAATTTGTGCAAAGGATAAAGACTCCTAAGTCTAAACTCCAATGCCATTATTACATGAGATTTGGACATGTTAATATTCATTGTTGTATTAGGAAGGCTCACTTCAAATTAGAGGACCCTTCATCTTTTAACCCTCAAGGACCCAAGTATGCTTGGGTTCCTAAGAAAAGGTAATTTACTATTGTTATGTAGGGGAATGTGGCAACCACCAAATCAAGTAATTGACATGTGGATAGTGGATGTTCCAAGCATATGATTAGAAATATAAAGCTATTCATGACATTGAAAGAAAAAGAAGGTGGAGATGTCACATTTGGTAACAATGCCAAGGGTAAGGTAATTGGCATTGGAACCATTAGTAAGAATGGATGTTCTTTAATTGATAATGTTCTTTTAGTTAGTGGCTTACAACATAATTTGTTAAGTGTAAGTTAATTGTATGACAAAGGAAATAAAGTCACCTTTGATCCTAGGGAATGCTGAGTCACCACTTTAGTGGATGATGAGGTTATTTTCAAGGGTGAAAAAAAAGGTAATACCTACACAATTGACTTAGACAATTTGGCTAACTAATCTTTTAAGTGTCTTATGTCTTTAAGTAATGAAGCTTAGTTGTGGCATAGAAGGCTTGGGCATGCGAGCATGGATCTTCTTCAAAGCCTATCTAAAGGAAAGTTAGTGGAAGGGCTTCCCAAGCTAAATTTCTCTAAAGACAAGACATGAGGTCTATGCCAAATGGGGAAGCAACACCATGCCTCTCATAAAGTCAAAAATGTTGTAAGTTCATCTATACCACTTCAACTTATCCATATGGACTTGATAGGACCTTCTCAAAGTGCTAGCTTAGGTGGAAAGCATTATGCACTAGTCCTTGTAGATGACTACTCTAGGTTCACTTGGGTATTTTTTTTCTAGCTCATATGAATGATTCATTTGATGCTTTCAAAAGTTTTGCAAAAAGAGTTCAAAATGAAAAAGGTTACTTCATATCTTATATTAGAAGTGACCATGGAAAGGAATTTCAAAATGAGTCATTTGAGAATTATTGTTTGGAGAATGAAGTTTTTCATAATTTTTCAACTCCTAGAACACCACAACAAAATGGTGTTGTAGAGAGAAAAAATAGAACTTTGGTAGAAATGGCTATAACAATGCTCAATGAGTATTCCTTACCAAATTACTTTTGGGTCGAAGCCATTAATACCTCATGTTATATTACAAATAAAGTTTTCAAAAGGCCCATTCTCAATAAAACTTCTTACGAGCTTTGGAATGGTAGAAAACCTAATATCTCATACCTTAGAGTATTTGGATGTAAGTGTTATATTTTGAACACCAAGAAAATCTTGGGAAATTTGATTCTAAAACCAACAAAGGTATTTTCTTGGGATATTCCACCACAAGCAAAGCATATAGAGTCTTTAACAAAAGTACAATGGTAGTTGAAGAATCTATGAATGTTGTTTTTGATGAGTCTAGTAAACTTGATAAATCGCGATCGTGAACTAAACCAAGGCAGGTTGATAAATTGGACAGACACATTCGCGGGCCACTTCTCTGTTGTGACCAATTCAAAGAAAGGAAAGCCAAAGTCATAGACAAATTTGCAATGTAAGTCATGCCTTAGTCGCTACCGTAAATTTCAAAGTAACTCAAGAGGGAATCAAGTCCACAACCACAGCTTTACA
Organism: Omphalea diandra; assembly: GCA_949677035.1. Taxonomy (NCBI): domain Eukaryota; kingdom Viridiplantae; phylum Streptophyta; class Magnoliopsida; order Malpighiales; family Euphorbiaceae; genus Omphalea; species Omphalea diandra. The sequence goes on from CATIWR010300249.1 coordinate 3,018, forward strand.
AGTGTCCCAGGTAACCCTTGGAAGACAAAAATTACAATGGGAACTTATTGATAGCAACAACGAACCCAAAAGAATAAGATGAACACTTTTAGTAGATGAATTCGCGTCCTCAGTCGCATCCTATACAAGAGAAATCGCGACCGCTACTTTTATGAGTAGGTGAAAGGCAACGACTATATTTTCCTGGTGAACTAATGAGAAGCTGCCACGTGGACTAGCCATTAGACACAATTGGGTTTTTTTGTATGGAATTTGGATTTCGTGATCGTTAACGAGTAGTAGCGACCGCAAATTAAGATTGTCAAGTATTTAATGCAAAAATCTATCGAGCACACTTTGATGACTTTGTACCAGTTTTATTACGACGTTTCTTTGGTGGGTAGAGGCTATAAATACCTCACCAAACAAATATAAATGCAAGAGAATTGATAACTTTGTACCTAAACTTTTGCAAATTTGCTATTCAATCTTTTTTACTCTTTAAGTCATTATTGGGTGTGAGCATAAACACCAATTGTAATAGGTTGTAGTGTAAGCCTATCAAAACACTGAGAGAGGTTGTTGTGTGAGCCTGTAAAAATACATGTGTAAAGGTTGTTATATGAGCCTTCAAAACATAAGTGTAAAAGTTTGGTGTAACCTTCGAAAGATAGTGGAACACCCAATTTATAAGAATTGGGGAGTGGACGTAGGGTCGTTTATACCCGATCCACTATAAATCATGTGTTTCTTTTTTACTCACTTCTTTTCCATTTCCTATTTTAATTTTTTTTTCACCAAGTCAACCTCCCCTTATTGGTGTGTAGAGCAAACAAGGGGCTACAATGATAACGACAAACAAGAAGTCATTTTCACATGTCCATACTAAGAAGAGAAAGGAAGACGAGAAAAAAGAAGCATGCAAAATGATGACAATAAGGTGAGTCATATCACTATGATCCATAGTTGACTACTAATAGCTGTTACTCTATGAATTGTCAGATCCATCTAACTGTGTAAGAGAAGTGGCACTATTCTAGTAAAACCAAGATATGACAACCAAGTTACCTAAAGGTGGCGAAAGGAGCATAAGTACAAATGTTCAAAACATCAAAGAACAAGTGTAGTGCCAAGTAAATGGTTGGAAAGCTTTGAGCTAACTAATCAATCTCAACCTCTTTGATTGCTAGTTGCCATCCTATATGAGGTGTCATAAAAAAATATGTTTCGAGACTTTAGTGGAAGTATGACCTTGAGCAACTAAATAATGTGTTTCATCTTCTTTAAGGATAACATGATTGTACGAAGGTTAGTCCAATGGGACAGGGTCCTTTGAACAAGTAAGATTAATGGTTATTGAAAACAATATCAAGTTATCAAGTTTGTGGTAACCTCATCAATAGAAAGATGGAATTGTATGTGTAGTGTCCATCCACCGCTCTCAGCATATTATCATAGTCACTACATCAGTCTTGAGTTAAATGATAAAGAAGGTATTGATGAATCTAACTACTATATGCCTCTACATTATTCCTAAGAGTTTAGTATACCACTACCTCATTTTATGCATACCCCTTCCTTCTCCCATGAATAAGAATCAAGTTGAGAAGAATAATGTATATTTTAGAGCTTATAATGGAGTAGAGAAGAATAAATATGGTAAAAGGATAATGGACAAAATTAATAAAGACGACTAACTTCTAGATAATAAGGTACGAAAGATCAAACTATGGGGATCACAAGGGATTTACTAAAGCCATTATTGTCACGAGTTTTGCACTCTTATGGTAGTTAAGGAGCATTAAGGCTAGGTGAATTGGCAAAGTCTTGATGGATTGTTATATCCTTCTTAGTATCCTCAATGTTAGGCTTTTACTATTTCTCGCCCATTATATCTATTCTTTCATTATTGCATTATTTTCCAAACTTGTTATATAAGAAAGCTCAGACAAGAGAAAAAGGTGATCCATATTTTATGCCATAAAGCTACACAAGAATAAAGTATAGAGAAATAATTCAAGCCCTATGAGAGAAAAGGCAAGGAATGGAGGACTATAATAATTGCAAAAATAGGGACAAGATAAGATGATAGAGCATACATGAAAAGAAATGGGTCACATGTGAATCCTTTTGAAAGGGATATACTAGACAAGTGATAAAAGACCCCACGTAGATAAACATTTAACCAGGAATGAAGACTTTAAAAATTAATAATGAACCACAAAGATAGAAAGATCTCTAGCCTTAACCTAGTGCATATTTTGGAACTCTGAAGTGCAACCTAATGCACCTCCTAAGTCAACTACAAACACTTAAGAAGTAAGGGAAGTCAACTAGCTATAGAATTTGGTGAACTGCTTGATATGGCCAATTATGGAGGCAAATCAAAAATAAGAAAGATAGAACAACTTCAACAAAGATCATCAAATGAGAACTTCAATAAGCAGACATAGGTTCAAGCTAGTTCTAATAAATGGGTATAGCAAGCTAGAAATAGTCATGCCCTCTAGCCCCTAAGATGAACTTTAATGTTTAAGTTCACTTCAAAGGGCTGATAAAGAGGAAGGGCATTGGACAATTCACATGTCGATGAAGGCAATTAGCCAATAAGAGATACTAGTTACATCCAGGGGCCAACAAGTGATAATGTTTTAATAATAGGCCATAATAGTCAAATGTCACATCGAGAACCACAAAAGAATTGTTAATGATGACAACTATTAAAACTTTGCATGACCTTTAAATGGATGGCTGAGAAGTCTATAAAAGAATTAATAAAGCCTATAATGAATAAGATCAGAAAGGAGGTAATGTAAGCACTTCAATGGATTGAAATAAAAACTTACACCATAAAGAATGTAAGACAAAGCACAAGGCCATAGGAAGGATAAAGATCTAAATTACCAATAGAATAATTATAGGAAATTCAATAAGGAAAGAAGCTAAAATAAAAAGAGATGAAGAGAAAAACTTCATTGAGGAGATATGCCAACATCAAGTAAGGAAAATAAGAGTTAACACTAAGTCTAAAAGATAAAGAGAACAATGAGATTGCTAAGTAGAAGTTCTAGTGATTCAATAAGACAACTAAGGAAGGGCAGCTTCATACATGATATCCTTTCCCATATCCTTTTGCCATTTTTAAATCACATGAATTACTTGTTTACTTTATTTTAATCCCTTATCATTATTACATTAGTTTCCAAGCCCAAGTAAAATGAAATAAAATCAAGAAGGGAAAAGGTCCACTCACAGTATGGCAAAGCCAAAATAAGGAAAGAAATAGAAGGAATTCAAAAAACGCTATAAAAATGAATCAAGAAATAAAGATGGAGCAAGAAGGGTATCAACATCAAGTAATTACTTGATCACAAACCTAAGAGGATTTTAGCTAATTTTTGCATGTTTGAGCTCTCGAAATTCACAGGAACCCAAAATGCAAAGAACCATATCTGCTGCTATGTGTTAGTCATGAAGGCATCCAGTGTTTTGATAGACACTAAGTTAGAGCTTTTAGAAAGGTAAAGGCCTATGGAGATAGAGTAAGTCAGGAAGATTGTAAAAAGGCTCTACTTAGAATTGGCACTATAATAGGAGGAATATTGATTAGGAACTTTGAGGACCTTTGAAAAGCAAGTTCATCAATTAAAGAGTTATAATCTAAATCGAGAAGATGATATGGGGGAAGAAGCACCCCGTCTTAGCCTCAAGCTGAAGGGAACAATATAGTAGATGTCAACACAGTAAAGATGTTAAGATAGTTCACGAATTTAAGGATGCCTCTATCCAAGGCATTTGAGAGGTTGCAGATGACTAAAGTGCTGAAGTCTTGAGCATCGAGACTACCTCTTAATCCACTGCCTAAAGGGTATGACGCTAGTGCCTATTATGTTTTTCATCAAGGGTTAGGCCACAACACCAATGATTGTTACAAAATTAGATATGAGATTTAAGTTCTCATCGACAATAAGATTATTATTTCACTAAATTCTTAAAGTCCCAACATCGAAGGAACCCTTTCTTAAGCTATCATAATGTTTTTCCCATAAATTACGAGACATTTATGATAAATTTGAGAATTCTTGAGGAAGTTGTTCTTATTACAATTGAGAAAGCCTTGAAGGAAGTTATGGTCATTTGCACTATTAATCCTGAAGAAAGATCGAATGAGGACACAAAAAAAGGGGTAAAAAAAAAAGAATGATTCAACCATAAGAAGAGAGTGATAAAGAGAAAGAAACTTGATAAGTAAGCCATGTAACTCGAAGGGGGAAGTACTACCCTGACAAGGAGACCCCCAAGGAATTAAGGGTTGAAAAGAAGAAGGATGAACTCATTGTGAAGCAAAAAGAGGATGACAATCTTATGGCAAAATAGTTAAAGAAGGTTCCAACCTAGATTAATGTATGCAAGTTGCTTATTACCTCTCACGAACATAAGAAGGCCATGGTTGATGCTTTGTCTAGCCTAATAATTTCTAGTGAAGCCACTCTAAATGATTTCATTGCATTGGTGACTTATAAAGGGAAAATCGATTTCTCAAATGAGGATTTGCCACTAAAAGGAAGGGATAACAATCTAGGCCTATTCATTTGAGTTGAGGTAAAGGTAAGGTATACGTCATGTGTGATGGTTAATGATGGTTCCAGGATTAACATCTACCTATCAAAGTTGTTACACTAGTTTGGATTGTCTGAGAAATATTTAGAAGCCCATAATAGTGCCATCCAAGCATATGATGATAGTAAGAGGTTGACTTCGAGTGTGCTCAAAACCCTAGTCAAAACGGGCATAGCAAAGGCAATGGTGGAATTTATAGTCTTGGATATCCCAATCACCTTCTCACTTATTATTATGAAGACTATGATATCACCCACTATGTGGTGTGCCTTCTATTATTCACTACAAGTTAAGATTCATAAAGGAGAGATTACAACTATTTGTGTAGAGGTTTAGGAAATTATATCAACTTTAAATCTAATAACCCTATGCAAGAAGCAATGTTAGAATAAGACATTACGAGAATAGGTAAGCAACCCAAGGAATCAGATCTTGTCAAGACAAAGACCCTAATGGACTACTAAGAAAAGTGAAGCCTATAAAGCACCATCAAGCTTGATGATCTTGTATCCTTAAAGCACATGAGCAACTTATTCATTTTGATTTAATTATTTATCATCATAGCATTATTTTCCAAACCTATATGGATGGTGGAACCTCAAAAGAAAACAAAGAGTGAAACCAAGAAGAAAATTAAGTGAAATTTATAGAATTTAATGAGAGAAAGCAAGAAAAGTTAAAAGGCAAAATAAGAGAGAAGTCAAAGAAAGAAAATTATGAGAGCTAAATTAAAGTGTCAATACAAAGAAAAAAAGCTAGAGAGTGACAAAAGAAAGTGAGCAAAGCCAATAGATACTAAAAGAATGATGCCAAAAGGAAAAATGAAGAGAACCCAAAGAGATGCTAAAGGGCGAAACAAAGAAAGTCAACAGAGAAGTCAGATGGCAGAAATGTGAATGCTAAGGCAGAAGACCTATAATGAAAGAAGATATTTAACCTTGGTACTTGCTAGAGGGTTGCAATGAAGCTTAGTAGTTGTTAGAGGGTTGCTAAGATGAAACCTAAGTACATGCTTAAAGGTTACTTGAAGAAGATGCTTAACCTTAGTACTTGCTAGAAGACTACCAAAAAGCTTAGTATTTACTCGAGGGCTACTAAGAATAAACCCCAGTACTTGTTCGAGGGTTGTTGGAAGAAGATGTTTAATCTTGATACTTGTTATAAGACTACTAGGAATCTTAGTACTTGCTTGAGGGCAGTTAAGAAGAAGCCCTAGTACTTGTTTGAGGGTTGTTGAAAGAAGATGTTTAACCTTGGTACTTACTATAGGGCTGCTATGAAGCTTAGTACTTACTAAAGGGATACTAGGAGGCTTAGTACTTGTCCAAGAGCAGTTAGGATGCTCAACACTTGCTCGAGGGCTACAAGAAACCCTGGTACTTAGTCGAGGGCTATTAGAAGAAGATATTTAACCTTGGTACTTGCTAGAGGGCTACTATGAAGCTTGGTACTTACTAGAGGACTACTAAGAGCCTTAGTACTTACTCGAGGAGTTGTTAAGGAAATTGTATCCTTCATACCCTTTATCTAGTGTTTAGGTTTATAAATAATGGTTTATTGTGTTTTGTCCAATATTCATTTCTCAAATCATGCTTTTCAAGCCCCATAAAATAAGGGCCAAACTATTAGCATTGGATTTTGCATCTTAAGATGTAAGACCAATGATGAAAATCACTAAACCAAATCCCTAAAATGCAAAGGGAATCATATAATGTAAATGATAAAAGACCTTAGGAAGCCCTAGAGAAGTCCAAAGAGCAAGCCTAAGCCCACGATCAATGCCAATCCAAGTTTGGAGTTGCCAGCCAGGTTTGGTTAGTATGCAACCAATTAAACAATATTGTACAACCATCAATGTAAGGTTATATAGCTTTCCCTTAATGTTGTATACAGCCTAGAGAAAATTCTAGAACTAGTCCCCCCTTTAACTCTAAGGCTATACAACCTTAACAGAGGGATGTACAACCTATTCTTGGTTATCTAACCCACATACAAACCCTAATTCCAATACATCACTTTCCTGCTCTGTGATTGGATATGAACATGGTACAACCATATCCATTTCTGGCTCTTGTGAACCCTTCTCCCTCTATAAATATCCTTATTTTAAAAAGGGAGAGGCTTGAAAACCCTAGGGTTACTTTAGTGGAATTACTCCTTAAACACCCCTCAAACACAAAAAACCTAAACCCTACTTCGCCCTAACTCATTCCAAGGTAGAACTAGGTCTTTCCTCTTCACTTTTGTGCATTCCCTAAGAATTTGTTTGAAGGATATTGAAAACATTGTGAGCCTTTAAGAGCACATAAACATACAAAGGCATTTGAGACCCCCTTCTCGCTTCCCCTTTTCTTCTTCACCTTTTTCTTTCTCTTTCTATTTTCAAAAACCTAGGATTTGGGGGCTATATAGCCTTTGTATAGGCTATACAACCCGTCATTCTAGGTTGTACAACCTCAGTAATGGGCTCTATAGCCCTGGTTTCTTAGGCACAATCTTATGCATCCTATTTTCTTCTCATCCATATTTATGCTATCCAAAGTTTTCTTTTATGTTTCTTCATCACTTTATTGGTAGAATAGGGCAAGGCTAGATAGCCAAGGACCCCCTATTCACTTTAAAAATGGAGTTTTGATAAGTTTTGCAATGGTTTTCATGGTTCTTTCTATCTTAATGTTCATGTTCTCTAATGTGGACTCAATAATGGTTTTAACTTTTATTTAGATCTCTTTTGACAGTAACTAAGTGAGGTGTTAACCACTCCTAGGATCTTGAGAGTCTTCCTTTTTGTGGTTTCGCTTATGTAGGAAACATGTGAATTGTATCTTACCTTTTTATCTTATTTCTTTGATTTGCATTTTAACCTTCTGTATGGTTAGCAATGTTCCTGGATGCCCAAGCTCTTTATGAGCAATAAGAAGGAAGGTTCATCAACCCTAGGATCTTTTTTTTATGGTGATTATTGCCTTAAGCCATATGATGTCCTTTATAATGCTTTACATGTCATGTTTAAGGTTTCGAGCATTTTATGATTTATGCATTTTGATTATGTTATGTTATGTTATATTTTGATTTATTATGATTAAATGTGTTATCATGGACTTATAATGTACTTTAGGATACCCAAACTTTAAGAGATACAGTAAGATGGTTACTAGGGATTTTATTTGCTTTCTTAATTAATTATGCATTATGTGAATGAATGGATGCATGATAATCGCAACATTTGGATATATATACCCATTCACGCCTCGTATATATTATTTATTACTTTCTCACATCTTGCATATCATTCATGCACTACATACTTTATTGTTATGGTTAATGGCTTACTTAGATGGATGTGCCTAGGTGGATGAATGAGAAATTGGTTAATGAAGGCAAGGCATAAGGATGAACCATTGATTGCTTAAAGGTTAGATCCCTATATTCGAGCAACTTAAAGGTGCCTAACCTCTTCTCGAGCCATACCCAATCTTTGATAGGGTAAAGAAAAATTAGGCCTTCTAAAGACTTAAGTAGGCTCAAAATTTATCCTTGCCCAAATTTTTTCCTTGACTAAAGTCAAGTGACGAGTCCATATTTCATCTAAGGATGGTACCACTACATTATCCTGCCTTATTCCCCTATTAATCCTAACTTTGGAAAAGGGCTTCTATCTTATGCGAGGACTTAAGGATCCCCTGTTGATCCAAATTACAGGCTATGATTAGGGGTTATTACCAATGTATGATCCTCTTCCTCTTGATCCCCCGATGATAGATAAAAGGTAAGAGTTGTAAGCAAGGTTGCACTCATTCGAGCGCAAAACCACGATATTTCAAAGCACTCACACTTAGGCAAAGTAACAATCATATGAAAAGTTCCTATGGCGAGTCTGCTAGTGGGTCTTTATGAGTTGGTATCAGCGCTCGACTATAGAATCAGGTTGTTTATTCTTTGTTTTTCATTGTTTTGTTTGTTTTATGTTTTCTTTGTTTTCATTTCTCTAAACCTTTTTATTCCAGTTCCATCATTTATCTTTTATGTGTTTTTTTGTGTTTGTGTGTCAAGCAAATTAAACACCATTGATTTCAATTTATTGGTGTTGGGATTCAATATACATATTTTAAGTTCACAATTTTCCATAATTGTTAGGCTTCAAGTTATAGTTATTAGAGTTCGCATCACTTGAACTCAAAGTATTGGTTTGATCTTTTTTTTTATATAAAAAAAAGCCAATAAAAAAAAGAGAAAGTCAAAAAAAAAGAAAGAAAAAAGGGAAGTTAAAAAAAAAACAAATCGCAATATCATATTCCCAAACAAAAAGTGATTTTGTTTCAATTTATTTTCGGCATAATTGAGGTGTTTGTTTTCATCATGTCTTTTTATAAAAGTTGTTTTCTCGGTATCTTTGATTCGTTATGATCTGGTTATTATCTTTCATACATCATTTTGCTTCATTTTGTATTTTCTTATTTTCTTGGTTATATTAATAAACTTTCCTTGGGTTTTTCATTTTGCCTTAAATAGGACTTTGAAGTCTTGATCTTTGAAGTTGTTATTAATTATTGATTACCTTTTAAGATTTTTTTATTTTGATTTTTTTAAGAACATAAAGAAGGCTAGCTTTAAACGTAAAAAGCAAGAATAGAGAACTTATTAAAGGGTAAAAGCCTAATTTATGTGAAACACTAGTGATCATCATTTATCTGAGAGTAAACACATAAGGAAGTGTGTGAGGAACAAATTTCTTTTATTTCTAACAAATTTTTATAGGTTATAAACGTGAGTAATGTAAAACAATCACAAGATAGGGACATAAAATTATTCATAAAAGCTATTGTGGAACAATTTTGAATGTTAAATGCAAAGTTATATGACATACAATCCCTATCAAATTCCAAATCTAATAAATGACATGTGATCGAGGAACAGGAAGAAGATGATTTTGATTGGGAGGACTCGATATCCAACAAAGACAAGAAAGCTACTTCTAAAAGAGATAACAACTTAAGTAACATCAAGATGAAAATTCCAACCTTTTAAGGTAAGAATGATTTAAAGTTGTACCTAGAGTGGTAATGAAAGGTTAAGCACATGTTCAATTGTTTTGAGTACTTTAAGGAGAAGAAGGTGAAATTGGCAACTGCATAGTTCACCGACTCTGCAAATATATGGTGGGATCAATTTGTGAATAATATGCAAAAGCATGGAAAAAGTCGTATTTAGACATGAGAGGACATGAAAATGGCAATACATAAAAAGTTTGTCCCTAGCCAATGCGATAATGATTTAGATAGAAAATTGCAAAGTTTGGCGTAAAGTGTAGAGGACTGATATAAGGAGATAGAGATAGCCATGATAAGGGCTAATGTGGAGAAGGACCATAAAGCTACTATGACAAGGTTCATTAGAGGCTTGAGCAAGGAGATTGTCGATTTTTTCAAGTTACAACACTAAGTGGAGATGGAGGAACTCTTACACAAAGCCATTAAGGTGGAGAAGCAACTTAAATCTAAAGGTGCCAAATATATTTCTTCATGGAGAGCTAATTGGAAGGTTAACAAAGGCATCAAAATATCAAAGAATAAGAGAAAGATAAAAGATTTTATTACTATTTTAAAAGGTAAAATCAAAACCAAAACTCCTAAATCTTGTGATGTCAAGTGTTTTAAGTGCCAAGGATTTGGGTATATTACGTTTCAATGCATAAACAAGAGGACTGTGTTCTAATTAGATAATGGTGATGTTGAGAGCTTTAGCTCAAGCAATAATGAAATGCTCCCATTAGAAGATTATTCGGATGTGAAAATTGAAGGACATGTTCATGGTAAGATGCTAGTGGCAAGAAGAGCATTGAGTGCATAACCAAAAGATAATGATGGGAAGCAACAATAATAAATTTTCCATACTAGATGCCATGTACAAGGCAAGGTATATACTTTGGTTATTGATGGGGGTAGGTGCACCAAATTTGCTAGTACCTTATTGGTTGGCATACCATAAAGAATCCTAAACTATACAAACTCACTTGCTTAATGATTATAGAGAAGTAAGAGTTAACAAACAAGTGTTAGTTTCTTTTTCCAAATACGAGGATAAAGTCTTATGTGATGTTGCACCAATGCATGTGAGTTATATGTTTCTTGGTTAGTCATGGAAATTTGATCAGAAGGTCACACATGATGGGCATAAAAACAATTATGCCTTCATACTTAATAATTGATGTTTTATACTAACTCTTTTCAAACCATTACAAATGAGGATCAATTTTGAATACCAAAAGACTACAAAATGAGAAAAAAGCAAATTAGTGAGGAAGAGGAAAAGCAAGAAAAGAGTGTAGAGAGAAAAATTGAAACGAAAGATAGTGTGCACAAAAAAGAAAAAGTAAAGGTGAGGAAGGGAGAAAGTTCAAAAGAAAAATGGGCAAAAAGGCGAGAACAGTGAAAAAAAATCATGATTGGGGGAAAAAAGTGAGATTAAGAGTGTTTTAAGTGCTAGGTAACAACTATTTGTACTCCTATACAAGAATGTTTATCTTTCTTCTAATGACCTTAACCGATCTTTGTGTAGTGTTGTGGTGTCTTTATTATATGATTTTAAAGATCTTTTTCCCAAATAGACTCCTCAAGGGTTACCTCCCTTGAGAGGAATTAAGCAGTAAATAGACTTTATATCCATATTTATCATGCCAAGTTGACCGACTTATTGAGCTAATCCAGAGAAAACCAAAAAGATCGAAAGGTAAGTAGATGAATTTATGCAAAAAGGATTTATAAGGGAGATTCATAGTCCATGTTTGGTTTTCGTCATCTAAGTCTTAAAGAAAGATGGAACATGGAACATGTGTGTGGATTCTCAAGCCATTAATAACATAATGGTAAAGTATATGCATCTATCCCTAGGTTAGATGATATGTTTGATGAGTTACATGCTTCTTGTTTATTTTCTAAAATAAATTTGAAAAGTGGTTATTATCAAATTCACATGAAAGAGGGAAACGAGTGGAAAATTGCATTAAAAGCTAAATATGGGTTGCATTAGTGGTTACTAATGCCATTTGGTTTAATTAATACACCTAGTACATTCATGAAATTGATGAATCATGTTTTGTGTGCTTTAATAGGGAAATTTATGATAGTTTACTTCGATGATATTTTATTTTATGGCAAAAATTCAAATGAGCATGTTAAACATTTGCATAATGTGTTTAGTGTGTTAAAGGAGCATCAATTATATATTAATCTTAATAAATGCACATTTTGCATGGAACCTATTATGTTTGTTCGATATGTTATTAGTTTGCAAGGTGTTAATGTTGATGAAGAGAAGGTAAAGGTGATAAAGGAATGGCCAACACCTAAGAATGCAAATGAGGTAAGAAGTTTTCATATGTTATCAAGTTTTCATCAAAGGTTTGTTAAACATTTTAATACCATTGCTTCACCTTTAAATGAACTTGTTCAAAAAAAAAGTTGTTTTTAAGTGGGATGAAATGTGTGAATAAGCTTTTAATACTTTGAAAGAAAATTTGACTAATGCAACATTGTAGTGTTTGCCTAACTTTGACAAAGCTTTTGAGGTAGAATGTGATGCACCGAGGTTGGAATAGGGCTATTTTGATGCAAGATTTCAAACCAATTGCATATTTTAGTAAAAAGCTTAGGGGGTAGCATTTAACTATCCCACTTATAATAAGGAGCTCTATGTATTAGTGAGAACTCTTCAAACATGGTCACATTATTTATGACCTAGGGAATTTATCATTCATTCCAATCATAAGAGCTTAAAGTTCTTAAAATCCCAAGGGAAGCTTAATAAGAGACATGCTAAGTGGTTAGAATTCAACGAAACATTTCCTTATGTAATCAAATAAAAACATGGTAAAGAAAATGATATAGCTGATGTATTTTCTAAGAGGTGTGCATTGATTACTTTTTTGCAAACTAAATTACTTGGTTTTGATTTGCTTAAGGATTTGTATGCCAATGATGTTGATTTTGGCCAATTATGGAATGCATAAGTTAAGAATTCATTTAGTGATTCTATAGGCATCAGGGATTCTTATTCAAGAAAAACAAATTATGTGTGCTTATTTCTTCTATTCATGAATTACTTATTACGAAAACTTATGGGGGTGGTTTGATGGGACACTTTAGTGTGCAAAAGACACTAGACATATTGTATGATTATTTATATTGGCCTAACATGAAATATGATGTGCAATCTATTTGTGTTAAGTGCATTACATGTAAGCAAGCAAAGTGCAAGGTTAAACCATATGGTTTGTATACCTCTTTACCCTACCCAACCTTGGATTGATATTTCCATCAATTTTGTCATAGGGTTAACAAGGTCTCAAAGTGATAATGATATCGTATTTGTAGTTGCTGATAGATTTAGTAAAATGGCTTATTTCATTACACGTTCTAAAACCAATGATGCAATATATATTTCTAATTTGTTCTTTAAATAGATTGTTTGTCTGCATGGCATACCTAAAACCATTATTAGTGATAGAAATGTTAAGTTCTCGAGTCATTTTCAGCACCCTTTGTGGAATAAATTATGAAATCAACTCTTATTTTCTACTATTGAATGTCCTTAAATAGATGGATGAACTGATGTAGTTAATAAGACAGTCACTACTTTGTTGCACACTATCATTCAAAAGAACTTAAAACTTTGCGAGAAGAGTTTGCCACATATTGAGTTTGCATATAATTGAGTTGTTCATTCTACTATTTCTTTTTCTCCTTTTAAAGTTGTTTATGGCTTTAATCCTTTAACTCCTTTAGATGTTTTGCCTTTGCCTACTAATGGGCATTGTAATCTTGATTGTAAGCAAAAAGCATATTTATGAAGGATTTGCATGTTAAGGTTTGAGCTAACATTAAAAGAATGATTGAATAATATGTTGAGCAAGCTAATAAGAAGCGAATGAAGATTGTCTTTGAATCTAGTGATTAGGTTTAGGCATATATGCGTAAGAGATTTCCCATATAAAGAAAATCCAAATTGCATCCAATAGGAGATGAACCTTTTAAAGTTTTGGAGAGGGTCAATGATAATGCCTCTAACCTTGATTTGCCAAACACCTATGGTAATGGTAATGTTAGTGTTACTTTTAATGTTGTTGATTTATCTTTATTTGATTTACGTGATTCAAGGATGAATCCTTTTAAAAATGGAAGAAATGATGATGATCAAGGTGGTAGCAAGCCTTCTCAAGATCCATTACAAGGGATTGAAGGTTTAATGACTGGGGCAAAGACTAAAAGAACGAAAGAAACTTTGCAAGGATTGATCATGAAAGTGTATGAGGAAATTAAAGGGTCTTCCTCAAGTAAAAATCAAGTCTTTTATACCTTAATTGCATGGGAGTAACTTGAAGAAGAAACCTATAAGTCAAAATAAGCCTATTTGAAGGAAGAAGAGCTACACATGGCCATAATGCACAGCTGTTTTTTACTTAGACAGAAGGAATCTAAAGCACATAACTACAACACATGGTCGTGCATCCAGGCACATGATCATGCTTCAAGAGGATGCTTTTTGGTAATATGGATGATAAGCATATGACGTTGTGACATGGCCATGCATCGAGGTATCACAATTGCTAAGTGAGGATCGCAACAACAGATGATTGTGCATCAAGGCCATGTGTTTCAAAAACAAGTTGTTTATTATTTTTTAACTATTTTTGAGTTGTTTCTTTCCTATTTAGGAAAGATTCTTCTCCAAAATATGTTTTCTATTTAGATATAACTTTGTTTAGAAATTTCAAACCTTTTCTAAGTCAGAATCTTCTCTTTGTAAGGTTCCATATAAGCATAGCATTGTATTATGAAAAATAATTAATCTTTTATCAATATTATTGAGTTTTGACAAGTTGTATGCATTTCTTTCTTATGTTCTTGGTAGAATATAAAATTAAACTTATCAAATGAAATGATCAACCTTTGTAGTATGTTTAAGATTGGGGTTTTAAGGGCTTGATTGACTTAAGGTTCTAATCTTTCAATTAATAACTTAATTTTTACCTTTCTTAGGCAAAGTGACAATATATAAATAGTTCTTAGGCTGGTTCTCCTAGCAGGTTCTTTATCAAATAGTTTTTTTATAAATTCTCTGACTAGTTCCTTTTTTTTTCATAAAGAAGTCAGATAATGGTCCATGTGGATCCCTAACTTTTAAATTTAAATTTTTACCATGGTACCCAAGCCCTTCTCAAGTAGTCTAAGTAGGAATTTTAAGGAAATTCTAAAATGGTAGTGGAATTCTTCCTTAATCCTTAGCCTGGCACGAAGTGCATGTTCATTAAAATCCCCATCACCTTCAGCTCAACCCAATTATTCGTAACTTTAGCCACTTGAAAACCCTTGAGGTGTGATACTACTATGCTCAATGTTAGCACTATCTCCTTAACTTTTGCATAGATAGTCACTATCTCATCCCTATAAGGAATGTTGACTTTTTAATGCTTAGTGGATGGTACTCCTCCCATCTAGTGATACCTTGGTCTTCTTAATAATAGCAAAAAAGTGATAGGGATGTCTGAGACTATAAATTCTGGTTTCACCTCCATGACTTTAGTTTTTACAATATTCTTGAACACACTACAGTCGACCTTTTACTATCATCATAAGTTTAGATGATACTATTCAACACCTCCAAGTCTTTTTCCATCACTCCAAACATATGCAGGAGCTTTAATGGGCAAATATTAATTCCTAATCAATCATCTACCATCATAAACAAAGTTTACTTCTCTTTCACCTTAGCTCTTATAAGCAAAGCCAAGTAGTGATCTCTTCCTTCCAACCGTAAGTCTTCATCGAAAAAGATGACTTTCCTATTGTAGGTGGCTAGAGCAATGACATCCTTTAAAGTGGCCTCTCTAAAGATAATTAGGCTCTAAAAAGCTTCCACCATGACCTTCTTATGCTAATGAGAAGTGATGAGCAACTCCAACACACTGATCTAAACTGACATTTTCTTTCACTATAGGGTTATCTTACTCTCTCTCTCTTTCACTACAATCTTATCACTTTCTTTTTCTACTATCGATTCCTTATGAGCCTCTCTCTCTCTCTCTCTCTCTCTCTCTCTCTCTTTATTGATGTAATACTTTCCACTTTGAGTCATGTGATTCATATGTTTTACTTCCTTCTCTTCATCGTACTCTTCTCATACCTTAATCAACCTTTTTCTTTTCTCCTCTTATGTCTATTCATCAAAGCTCTCTTGTGGGTTAAAAATGCAAACCATAAAAATATTCCACTTTAGTATATCTTCAATGTCGACCATAACAATCTCTTAAGAATTCTAAAATCTATCATAAATGTCCCTTGGCTAAGAGGTGGAACATTATGATTGTTTATAAGAGGATTCCCTTTTATGCTCAGTCTCCCTTGATTTAGTTGAATGATCATTTTGTTGTTAATATGGTCCTAAATCTCATGCCTTAACCTATAGCAATCTTCAGTATTATACCTAACTCCTTCATGGAAAGCATAATAAGCATTAGCATTATATCCTCTAGGCAATCGATTAGGACGCAGTCTCAATACTAAAGCATTAACACCCTTTCTTCTATAATCTCTCGAATGCCTTAGATATAGGCATCCCTAAATCAATAAACTATCTCAAAATCCTAACTACATTCATGTCAGTAGTCTTGCCCCCTTTGACTTAGGGCTATGATAGGACATTACTCTTTCTTCCATACTATCATTTTGCTTCAAACTCCAATTCCTAAACTTATAAACCTACCTTTTTAAGGTACTTAAAATTCCCTACCAGCATGCCCTTAATTCTGGTGCTTACCACTGGCAATGCCCCTTTAATGATGAGCTTTAATTGCTCCCTTTTTATGGGCCTAATAGTGGCTTTAGAAGCCAACTTTTGACATCTCCTCATATAATCATTAATGTTTTCATTAGTCTTTCACTTCAATGACTCTAGGTCTTGCAAAGTAACTACCAAAGCTGAGTTACATGCATAATGTCTCTCGAAGGCTTTAGTCAACTCCTTCCAACATCTTTTAACTTTCTTAGGCATATCATAATACCATGTCTTTATAGACCTTTATAATGACAACTCCAATAGCTCAAGCACAATATCGGTGGGAACCCCGTACATCTTCATTACTGCATATGAATGGATATGATTGGTGTCATCCTATGTTCGAATAAACTTAGGAAGTTGGGGCATACAAAAATAGTCAGAATCCTTTCAGGCTTATGAATAAGTAGTTCTCCGATCTCTGTTACACTCTTTAAGCCCTTAGCACCCAAAGTCTTTTATATCTTCTCCAACCATTTGGCAAAATCATCAAATCAAGTGCTCTCTTTCTCACTCTCTGCAAGTCCATTAAAAGTAGCAATGGTGCTTCCTACTTCATTAGCAAACTTGTTCTCATGGTATTCTTTCATTCCAAATAGGTCATCATCAATCAGCACAGGCTAAGATGCCTCTATCAATGCTTTCCCTTTGTCATTTTTTCAATCAGAAATGTCTCCTTTCTTTAGAATCTCATTAACATGCCTATTCATCTCTTTAGTAATTCTCTCTTCCATCTTGTGACTAAAATTAATGATCATATTATCTAGAATCTTTGGTGGTTTGGTAAATTTCATAGATGGATTAATTATTTGGATTGGGCTTGGTGTCTTACTTTTCCTAGCAAGTTAATTGCCCCTTCTCTTCCACAAGGGTTTTGATAGAGCTATGATGGCTAGGTAAAGGTTATCAGTATGATGCATGCATAATAGAATAATACATGTATATATGGTATGCACACACCATTTTCAAAAGATCCTTCCAACTTTATTCCTCCCACACACAGGGGTTTAAGGGCTCTTTCCTGAGAGAAGTCTCACTCTTTTACGAATAATGGGGTAGAAAATGTGCATAGTCAACTCATTAAGGAAGGGTCAAAATCTCATGAGACATGTATAAAATGGATATATAAGCATAACAAGAAAATAACACTTTACATTACTTGAAGAAGGAAAATGTAAAAAGGAATAGAGGATCCCTTTTACAAAAAGTGAGGGATGCACATGGAAATGCTTTACATAACATGCTAAAGGGATGCATAAATATTTACATGAGGGAATAATTATATAAGGAGAAAGAGACAACATTGTACTTACATTATGGGGGATATCTAATCATGTTTAAAGAGAAAGTTTAACCCTTTCTTTAGAGGAGAAATGAAAACAAAATTATGTCCCATTCTAGGTGTTATCGGCTCCTACATATGCCTATTGGTTTTAATGGTTGTTGAAGTTGATGGCTTCTACATAAATATTTACATTAGGGAATAATTATATAAGGAGAAAGAGACAACATTGTACTTACATTATGGGAGATATCTAATCATGTTTCAAGAGAAAGTTCAACCCTTTCTTTAGAGGAGAAATGAAAACAAAATTATCTCCCATTTTAGGTGTTATCGGCTCCTACATATGCATATTGGTTTTAATGGTTGTTGAATTTGATGGCTCCCATAAGCTTAAGGCATGGTTATCATAACCCTCATTTGATATACCAAAGCGTACTAGTCCTATGAGTGACAGACACTCCTCACCATCTTCTAAGCTTAAATGGAGCTTAAGTCTCAAGTTTGGAGAATCTATTGGTTTGTCTAAAGGCAGATCTAGTGCATGTGGTGATGTGTGAAAGCTACATGAATGCAAGTGGAATAACTAATAACAAGGTTAAAGTGGCAAAGTGAACCAAAAATTTAACACAAAGTCATTTTAAGTCACTAGTAGAGTTGCCACTGTGAATGCTTCGAGAGTTTCACAATTGCACTAGAACAAGTGGAATCTTGCTTATGACTATGTCCCTTTATAGACTGATGGTGGGTCAAGAGGATAGTGCTTTTTACATTAGTAAGAACCCCAAAAAGTGGTATATGATATCAACAAGGGATCCTTTAAGCCTTACATAAGTTCGAAACCCATTTTCCAAATGGTTGTCAACAGGGGACCAAGGTGGGGCAATACATTGGTATCATCCCTAGCAAAGCTCAACTTTGGTCAGGATGAGAATTTGAGCAAGGCAAAATCTAAACCTAAGTCAAGTCAATTAAAAGGCCTATTTCGTCTTAACCCCATCAGAGATTAGATTCGAAAATTAGGAATGACTTGAGGAAGAGGTTAGGCACCCCAAAACTGCCCAAATATTTGGATCTAGCCTTCGAGCATCTTTGGTTCACTTTTATCACTTTAACCATGTTATTAATTAGTCTAGTTAATGTGTTTAAACATACCTCTAGTGCATGCAAGTCAATAATGCCAAATCATTGATTTCAATGGGAAGGGAATCATCCATCATGGCAAAGGGAAGAAGCATGCATATCAACATCCATACATTCATCTAATATGGTAAAATATGCATATCCATAAATCATTATCATGCATAATCAATATTCATAAGGTAATTGTCATTAAGACCATCATTGGTGGTATATGTAAAATAAACACAAGCACCCAAAAAAAGCACACAAGTTAGTCTAAACTACCAGTCCCACCTCCTCAACCAAAATCGAAGTCTAAACTTTCTCTTGCCACCATCAACCAAAAGTTGGATAAGGTGATGAGGATGTTGAAGAGGAGATTTCTCCTTATTTCTCACCTCCACAGTGATCTGGTGGACTTGTAAAAGAATATGGGTGTTCCTCCCTATCTTATCGATTTCACAGATTATGAGGATACACAAGAGAAGGAAGACAACCAAGAGGTTGAAGATGGAGACGAAGCTAAAGGAGGAGGCAATAATGAAGAGAAAGATGATTCTGGGGATGATGATGATTCTCTAATCTTCGAGACTAAGATTTCTTTATTTTTTTCTTTACCTTTGATGTAAAGTTATTGATCCCATAACTTATAAATAAATAAAAATGTTTGTTTTGCTATCCATTGTCTCATCTGTTATGTGTTTGAAGTTATTTGTTTTGATGATTGCAACTCTTATGTTTATTGTAATTCTTATGATTCTATGAATTAATATTTGCTCCTTATGTTCACTTTATCTCATCTTTTTTGCATTTTATTTGGTCTTCTCCATCTACCCTCTTTTCGATCTTGCCAAAAAGGGAGAGAATTGTATGGAGAAAATAATTTGGAAGAGAAAAGCATAAGTTGAGGGGGAGCATTATTTGTCACTCATACTTAAAATTTTACTTTGATCATTAAGAAAAGCTTAAGTTGAGGGGGAGCATTATTTATCACTCATACTTAAAATTTTACTTTGATCATCAACTAGAAATTTTTTAAGTACTCATTGAATCATTCACCATTCCAACTTCACAACTCATACATATATTTTCCCTTAAGATCAATCTAAGTTGTCAAAATCAAAAAGGGGAAGATTGTTGGACTAGGTTTGTTTAACCTAAGTCATAAACCTCTTTTGATCTTGACAATAGAGATTGATCAGTATTAATACTTTCATTTAGCATTGTTTTGTAGATTATAAGTTAGTTTTTTCATTATAAGTTTGATGGAATTCAAAATCTCAAACCTTATAAAGTTCATCTAAATTCGCAATGTGTATATTTTGAATCGCAACCATGAATCAGTCACAAGGATGGCTGAAGCTAGGCAAAGGAATTCGCAGGCAAATTCACTATCGCGACATAGCTGAGGGAAGTGAGCTCGAGTTATAGAAGAATTCGCAGTGAGTATCGCGTCTGGATTCACGACTGTGACTTTCATAGTGATAAAGGAGGGAACCAAAGCCATAGCCACAGCATGCCAAATGTCTTAGGTAATCATTAAAGATAAAAAATTACGAGGGTGAATATTTAGTAGCGATCATGACTCAAGGAGTTATAGTTTCCTCACCAAATAAAGGAATTCGCAGTCTCGATCGCGCCCATGACATAGTTATCTAACGACCGTGACTTTTGATAGTTGTTAGAACGAAATGGCTATATTTTCTTAGACAACCAATGGACAGCTAACAAGAGGACTAGTCGTTAGACACAAATGGGCCTTTCTACCAAAATTTTTGGATCCACAATGGAAATTAGAAATTCGCAGCCGCGACTTTCTCCTGATAAGCATTTAATGCTAAATCTCCCTAGCACATCTTGGAGATTTATTAATAGTTTTATACCAACATCTAATTGGTGGATATGAGTTATAAATACTCCACTAAACATATATAAATAAAAGAGAATTCATTAATTTTTAAAAACAAAACTCTTGCCAATTTGCTACTCATCCTTTCATTCTCTTTTATGTGTAGTTGATTGTTATGTGTGAGCAATAAACACCATTGTAAAGAGGTTGTGTGTGAGCCTAGAGTAAAAATTCTTCTGAGAGGTTTTAGTATGAGCCTACAAAACACTTGTGAGAGGTTTTTGTGTGAGCCTATAAAACACAAGGTGTAAGGTTTCTTGTGTGAGCCATAAACACAAGTTGTAAAAGTTTCGTGTGAGCTTGGAAACACCAATTAAGTTGAGTAAAACACCAAATTACAGAGAATTGGGGAGTGGACATAGGGTTTGTTAACACCTGAACCATTGTAAAAACTTGTGTCAATTTCTCTCTTCTCCTTCACAACTTTATAAACACATTTATCTTTCATTTTAATTTTTAATCAACATCAATTCAATCCCCCTTCTTGGTGCATTAGGCCAACACATTCCATCCATAATAATCTCAAAAAAGGGGATTGGGATCATGTGACATGACATAGGTGTTATCATGCATTCGTCCATTCATCACATCCATAATGATCTCAAAAAAAAAAAAAGGGATTTAGGTCAAGTGACATGGCATAGGGTTATCACACATTCCATCCATTCATCATATCCATAATCATCATTTTTTTATCCTAAAAAATGACCATTTAGTCCATCCATTCATTATATCCATAATCATCATTTTTTTTATCCTAAAAAATGACCATTTAGACCATCAACCATGGTCTAACTCAAACAAGCACATACACCAAAACAAAATGCATAAGTTAGCAACTAAAATAAATAAACCAATTTAAGCAATCAAACAAACAAATGAAATCATCAAACACCTTACCACATCTTCATATTCAAGGTACTTAAGCATGCATCTAAGCCTGCATTAATGCATCTCAACATCATATGAGCACCAATATAACATCAAAGCATAAACACATGGATCATGCAACACAAAGAATAGTAAATATGCAATGCAAAACACTTGAATGACTTAAATGGCCAAAGGCATGCTCACCACTGAAGGAGATCTTAAGGCTAATGAACCCTCTCTCCTACTGCTCTAAAAGAGCTATGTATCCATAAGCAAAGATTGCAATTATAGGGCAATACATGTATTTAAAGATATACACTTAAAAGTAAATTAACCTTTGGAAGGCTTTCAAGATCATAGAAATCTTAGATTCCTCACTTGGTTACTACCAAAAAAGTGTCATAGCAGAATCAAAACATTACTTCAAAACAAAATGGAATAAACATGAAGCATTTATACATAATGCACTATAAAAAAAAACATTTAAAACTTGGCTAACACTCCATTTTCAAAGTGAATAAAGGTCCTAGGCCAGTAGGCCTCACTCTATTATGCTAATGGAATGTCTGAACGTCATAAAAAGAAGTTTAAAAGAGAGAAATCTGAGTAAGGAAGGAGGAGTTTTTCAAATCTGTTCCCAAGAAGAAAAGGTTATTAAGCCTATAGAGAGGGTTGTACAACATACGTCATGGTTGTACAACCTTCATTTCCTAGGTTTTGAAAACAAAGAGAAGAGAGTAAGGGGAATGATAAGGAGGAAAAGGAGGATTTTGGATGCCTTCTTGGATGCTCCTTTGCCATTAAAGGCTCACTATATGTTATATGTCCTTAAAACAATTAGGAAATACATAAAGAATGTGAAGTTCAAGCCTTGTTCTACCTTAGGAATGGTTGGAATGAGTTCAGGTTTATGATTTTTATGCTAAATGGTGATTACAGAGAAAATTTGGTAGAGTAACACTAGGGTTTCCAAACCTATCCCTTTTTTCTTCAAATGAATGTGGATTTATAAAAGAAGAAGGGTGCACCAGTGCTATAAATGGTTTTTGTTATACCATATTCATCTCCAATCATAAAAGAAAGAGGTGAATCTTTTAGATTTTAGGGTTTGTATGTTGGATGTACAACCATGGTTAGGCTATTCATTTAACTTGAAAGGTTGTACAACATTGGGCTTTAAGAGGGGGGGCCAGTTCCAAAAGGGATTAAGATTTAAAGCAAGGTTGTATAACACACCACTAGGCTATACAATCGATTAATCCATGCTAGAAGTTTGGCCTTTGGGCTTGGCTTAAACTTGAGTTTAGTGGTGGGCTTGATTTTATGGGTTTCTCCAAGGTATCTCAAGGCCTTATTTCAATTTCTTTGAGAATTCCCCTTCCAACCTGAGGGATATTTTTGTTATTTTCATCATTGGGCCTCACATCCTAACATCTAAATTCTTATGTTTGCAAGTTAGTTGCTAAATTGAGAAGTATAAATTAGGAAATTAAGATAGTTATAATGCAATGAGATTATGTTTTGCATCTATGTTGAAATAAGTCATTTGGATAATTATGAATATACATAATTGTATGAACTTAAATGAAAGAAGAATTGATATTGTACTTAGTCAATTAATAATGATGAAGTAGTATAAAATATGATTTAGGAATGATAAAAATAAAATCAAAAGAAAAAGAAACATCTACTCCATTGTTTTTGGGATGCTTAGTAACTGGTGATCTTTATCACCAATGTCAATTTTTGCATAAAAAGCAAACTAAAAGCATGCGAATACAAAGCATTTGAAATGAACTTATATATTGAGTAACTAAGTGCATTCATCACTAATGTAGTATTTATGTAAAAAAGTCATAAAAAGGGAAAAAGAGCAGGAAAGAAAATAGAAAAGTAATGTGCTTAAAAAAAGTGAATCCTAATGATTTCATGTTCTTAAGGCTATTCTTGTAATTATTAATTAGCGAAGGCAATGGTAATTTAACATGCTTTACATCATAATTATGTCGATTAATGATCTAGCTAGATGGATTATTGAAATGTATGTGTAAAATATGGCCTTATTGTTCCTAATTTTCCAAGAAAAAGTGAGTTTGCTTTTCAATGTACTAAGCTAACCTAAGTTCATTTGCTTAAGTGAGTTCGTGGTAAGTACATTAATTATAGAACTTAAGTGATTATCATTGCAAGCATGGTGAGGTTATATATCTTATAAAACTTATGAAAATTTTTACCATCTGTTTTTTATTACTTGTGGATAAGTAACGATTCTAATATGAGGGAATTTGTTAGGCTTAATTTATTTATAGTTATTTGATGAGTTTTGAGCTTGATTTGATGTTAATCTATGTTTTAATTACGTAATTTTGGATACTTTTATGTTATTATTGACATTTGAATGATTTATTGGTGTTCTAACAAGTTAGGAGCGAATTAGGACCAAAACAAGCAAAGATGGCAACTTTAGTGACCAAGCTAAATATTTAAACACATGAAGAAGGAATATTGGTTGTCATTCCTACAACTAGAATCACAGGTTGTGACTCTTATGGCTAATAACTTACTGTCACACCTATAATTCTTGTTGCAAGTTGTGATCTGGGCAATCTAGAAGCCATGTTTAAATCTTTTATTAGGGTATTTAAACCCAACACTTTTGGTTTCCTAATAAGAGAAGAGAGGGGCAAAAAGAAACCTTTTGAACACTCAAAAGGGCATTTTTTAGAGAAGACAATAAGGAGAAATAACCTACCACATAAGATAAAGTACAAGATTTCAAGAGAACACTTGATTAAGGAAGATGATGATATAGGACCTTAATGTAGCTGTGGATAATGATTGATTGATTTATGATTTCAATGACTGTGTTAATATTTTATTCTTTTACAAGTGAATGATTCTTAAACCTAATGCTTGTGATTACTTAATCACCAATTACCTAATTTGTGTTTCATTTATTGATCAACATATTGTAAATTGAAATATACCTAGAATCACTCCCCCTACGTCAATTGATGAGTAAAGAGATACCCATTTAAGAATCATTAGATCTAAATGGATACTACATTTCTAGTTCTCATCGAAAGATGGTTATAGTGAAATAATTACATGTTAAGTGACTAATCAAAAGAGAGGACTTAATCACTATAAAGACAATTGATAGTTGTAACCCTTAATCCAACATCGCATTGAATGATTATTGATTTCATGACTTTCCAATGGTGAGATCAAATGTCCTAAGTGTTTTATCATAAGATTTTATTTCTTAATTGCTTTTGTCTTTTTATCATCAAATTGTTAGTTTAGTTTACTTTATTATAGTGGTAGTTTAAATCATATCTCCAGTATTTGATTCCAGATAAAAATAAAATCATCATGTTTTAATACTTATTGATCTTGTCTCTATGGGGTGATATTCACACATATAATTATGCATTATAGTACTTTAATCATCATTCTCTTGCGATCTTAAAAAATTTGGTACTTGTCAAAGGTGGCTTAAAAGAATATTTTAAAGGAGAAAAGGCATTAATTGAGTTTAAGTCTATTTGTTGATTTTTACTTAATCCATGTAATCAAAGAAGATTCAAAAGACTTTGGACATTAGACGTCTAGATCCAAAGATTTGACATTGAAGAATTGTTAGCCGACAAGCTTAATAAGCTTCCTACTAATTTCTAGATGCCTAAATTTTCCATGTTCTTGGAGACTCAAAATGTTAAAAATCGTATCCATTCCTTTATGCTTGCTATGAAAAGTCTGGGGTCCCGACAAACATTATGTTGGAGCTTTTTGAGTTATCCTTAGAAGTGTCTTTGAAAATGTGGTACTTCAATCAATCGAAGGTGATTAGAGGAGATTGAAAGGAGTTAATAGAGGCATTTATGGTTCACTATGATTGAAATTCAGATATGGCGGTGACCTTGTAAGACTTAGAGTCATTGAGATAGAAAACTAGTAAAAGTATCAGTGACTAATTAAGGAGATGGAAGAAGATAGCCTCTAAAGCAACCACCCATCTAATAAAAAGGGAATAAGTTTGAATGGTTATTAAGGAAACCTTATCTAACATTAGTGTCAAGACCAAAGGAATTTTGGTGCATAACTTTAAAGATCTTAAAGAAGTTAGCCTACAAGCCAAGGATTTAGAGTCATAATCGAAGAGATAGTATGTTATAAGGACAAATGTACCACCACAAGCTCAAGGGGAAGGAAATAGGACTATAAATATGAATGCAACACAACCTTTAAGATAGTTCACATATTTAGGAATACCTCTATCCAAGGCATTTAAAAGACTACAAAAGAAAAGAGTACTACAATCACTTCCATACAGGCCAACCATGAATCCTTTATCTCGAGGATACGACGCAAATGCTTATTGTCCTTATCATCAAAGGGCAAACCACCAAACTAATGATTACTATAGGTTGAGCCACAAAATCTAAGATCTCATTGACTCAAAGGAAATATGCCCTCCTATTTTTGAAAGACATAGCATTAGAGAGAATTCACTCCCTAACATTAATAATGTCCCACCACTTTTTGAAAGCCATTTATGATTGACTCTAGGGTTCCTGAATAGGATATTATGGCTACCTTTGATGAAGTGAAGTTTAAGAAGGTTATTATTGCTATCTGGACTATTAATCTATGAGAAAGTTTTTACAAAGAAATGGATGAGATTAAAAGGAAGAAGATGATCAACATATGGGAAAATAATGAAGAAAAGGAAGAGAAACAAGTTAGCCATGTTATAAGAATCAAAATATACTATCTTAATCAAAAGGCTGCTAACAAGTTGAAAAAGAGGTGGAGAGACCCTTGATAAAAGAAAAAGAAAAGAGAACCTCATCTTGATGTCATTAAAGAAGATCCCAACTCAAATTAGTGTGTGGGAGTTATCGATTACTTCCAAAGAATACAAGAAAGCTATGGTGGAGGCATTGTCTAGCCTGGTTATTTCTATGGAGGAATCTCTTAATGATGCAGTAGCCTTGGTAACTAACAAAAAGAAAATAACCTTATCTAATAAAGACTTGCCTCTTGAAAGAAGAGACTATAATTTAGCTTAATTCATTAGAACTAAAGTGAAGGGAAGGCAGCCTCCTTATATGATGCGGATAATGGGTCTAGGATTAATATTTGTCCCTTGAAGGCATTATTAAAGTTTGGCATGTCTAAGGCTAATTTTGAAATGTCTAACAACATCATCTAGGCCTATGATTATAGTAAAAGGCCAACTATAAGTGTGTTTAAGACTATGGTGAAAATATGGATCATGGAAACTATGGAAGATTTCATGGTATTAGACATAACCATTACTTGTTTGCAATTTTTAGAGAGGCCATGGTATCACCCTCTAGGAGGAGTGTCATCCACTATGCATCAAAAGTTCAAGATTCCTTATAAGGGGGAGATAATGATAATCTACACTAAAATGGGAGAAACAGTATCAACACTTAGCATAGTTTTCCCCTACCTTAAAGGTTTCCAAGTGGAAGGGGTTGTAGATAATTGGGTCAACCCAAAATGGTGAGTATTATGAAAAATATGAACTGTAACATCCCTATCCACATTCATTTGCATTATAATATGAACATATTCATTGCATAAAATTGCATAAATGGTATGAAATCCCACATGAACATATGCATTAGATAAATAATCATTTAGACATGTGAATTGTAGAAGCACGATAATGACACTTGCACTGTTGCATTTGGGACACTTGAACATAAATGTAGTATTTGTATAATTGCATGACAAATTGTTTTATGTTGTGTGCTTATTATAACATCATAAATAATGGTGTTATAAAGCTTATTTTAAAGTATGAGGAGCATCTAGGGATTAGGAGATGGATGGAGGTGTTTAAGGACTGGAAAAGAGGGACAAAAAGAAAAAAGTGAACTTCCAACCAATAGGAATGCAACACTATGATTTTATTTTGTTGCAATAGGCTTACAAATGGAATTTTTTACCCTTTTGGATTAGAATTAAGGGGTTAGATGTGAGTTATAGTATAAGAGAGAGAGAGAGATAAGAAAGAAAGAAATAAAGGAAAAAGAAGAAGAAGAAGAAGAAAAAGAAAAAGCAGAGGAAGAAGTGTGGGCCGCCTAGGAAAAGGTCCTAAGGTTTTCTAATTCTGGGACAATAGGTAAGTTAATTTATCTTATTCTCAACTGAAATTAACCTCTCATGACATGTTAATCATGCATGGTTAGTGAGAATTATGGAGTAATTGAGGTAGAGCTTTTGGATGGAAGTTGAAATTCAAGAGAACAAGAGCTATTTGTGTGGGATTTTTCTATTAGAGCAGGATTTTGTACCCATAATTTCATAAACCTAGAAGAGGAATTAGGGAAAGTGCAAAATATGAAAGTTTTAGCTTTATATCCCATATAAATTCATATGGAACAATTTTGCTTGATTTGGTGTGTGTGAGGAGTTATGGCTCCTTCATTAGGGCTGGTTCACAACAAACCTAGATGACCTTAGTGTTTCTATTTTCTTATATTTTGATGGCCTTATGTTTTAATTTTGACAAAGTAAAACATAAAATTTATAGGGTTATATCCCCTTTAAATACTTGGAAAGAAGTTTTGATTGATTTTTTATGTGGAAAGAGATATGGCTCACTGATTGGGATTGACCCTATACCCGGATGAAAACCTACCTTTCTTTTAATTCTGTTTTCTAAGAATTTGATGGCAATAGATTCAGAATTTGATGAGTGTCCAAACTTGAAAGTTGTATATTTATGTCTAATCTACATAACTATGAAATATGTTTGCAAAATACAACATGGTTGTTGAGATATTGTCCATTCATCATGACTATTTGTCAATAAGTTACAAATCTACTCACCCTGAGATTGGTCCTTTGTTTTGGTGACCGTATAAACTGAATTAGACAATGAATAAAACATGAAAAATGTTCCTTTATATGTTTTGTAACTGTTGGTAGATTATTATTGCAATTGGATTTGTACAATTTGAGATAAACCTAAGAATGTAAGACCTACTCAGACTAAGATGACATTACAATAGGGAAAATTTTAAAAATTTACCACATTTTTTGTGTTTCTTATATTAGGCATAAAATTTGAATATGTTGTCTCATTATGTGTCTAGTTTGTTTGAAAAAATGAATCAAGTTATTTAGATAAGTATATCTAGAGTTATTGCTATGAGAGTGTAGTAAGCTCAGGCTGCCATATAAGGAAAATATGCATAAACCTAGGTCCACTTGCATGAATCATGCCATAGTTGCATACCAAGCTTTCATAATCATTTTGACATACTTATAACCATGTATGTATCAAATGTTAGGATCTCAAAACTTTAAGAAAGTCCTAGAGAGAGAACCAAATCTACCATAAAGGTTGGTCACATCAAAAGGTGAGTAAAAACCATAATTAGATTCGATGTGTGTGTGAGATAATTTTATGATATGATTATGTTCTATTACATGTATATATGATTGACTTATTACATTCTACATGTGAATACAAGTCAAGTGAGAATCATATGCTTTGAATGATTACTTGGTATACCATTTGTGAATGAGCACTTAAACATGTAATTAAAATGATGTTGTAACCAGCTTGTCAAACACTTGCAAATCACATGGAAGATGGACCAATAGGTCCCATTGACACGTGTTATTAACCACGTTGAAGATGGACCAATAGGTCCTATTGGCACATGTTATTGATCAAATCATTCACTTGTTATAAGCTGGCCAGCAAAATCAAATGTCACTTGAATCACATGAATTCCCAGGAGTAGTGTTTGCCTTGCATAGTCACGACAAAAAAATTAATCTATTGCATTTGCACTTGCATAGTCAAATGTTATACTTGTAATGTATCCTAATGATATTTTATTGTTGGTTGTGACTTAAGAATCTTATTATTGTTTTTATTCATTGAGTCGTGACTCACCAAATCGCAATTATATTTTTCAGATACCAAAGAATAGGGATTTGACCTTGGTGCTTAAAGTTTTTCATTGAGACACATGGGACACAGGTCATCGACTGAATTCCAACTCTCTCTCTCCTTGTGTCATGTACATACATTTAGATAGGAACTAGTTATGGTCACTAGTCTTGAACATTAGTTAACATATATGTACATTAAATACATGTTTTGAGTGTGTATATATAATGAATAAAACCTTTATGCATATGTATTTTGGGCATGAATGTTATGAGTTTTGGTAATGAAATTGGTCATTATAGTTTTTGGTATCAGAGCAGGGATAAGTTCCATAGGGACATACATATGAACATGACATGACATTTGCACTATTATGCCTTACCATATGACATAATCTTATATTTTTATAAGGCATTAGCATAGGATAGTCATGGTAGTACCCATTGCTCACCAAGGAGAGAGGAGTCAGTCGATTTGCATTCCAAAGAAGCATCATGCCAACCATTAAGAGATCAACCTGCTGACAAAGTTAGATCTCTTACACATTCTCATGCACAACACATATCTCATAGTCAACCACAACATAGAATTGGTGAACCAACAGTGCAAGGTCCAGAAATTCAAAGAGAGATAAAGTATGATAAATTAAGAAAATAGGGTGCAGTTGACTTTAGTGGTACCACAAATCCATCAGTGGCAAAGACAAGGCTAAAAAGAATATAAAGAGTTTTAAACTTGACAAAATGCATACCAAAAGAAAAGTTTGATTATGTAGTATTGCTATTGTAGGGGGATGCATACGATTGGTGGGAAAGCATTTCAGGGAGTGATGCCAAGCCTCCAGTGCTTACATGGGATGACTTTCTTCATGAGTTCAATAACAATTACATGCCAAAAGTATATAAAGATGATAAAATAAGAGAGTTTTTGAACCTAAAGTAGGGGTAAATGACTATAGCTGAATATGAGATGAAATTCAATCAATTATCTCATTATGTGTCCTTCATGGTAGCCACTGATAAAGATAAATGTTGAAAATTTAAAGAGAGACTGAGATATGAGATCAAATGTAAGATCACAACTGCAGATCTTAAAAGTTATACCAAACTAAAAGCTGTTGCAATCAGGGTGGAAAGATTAGAAAAAGAAAGGATGGAGCAATGAGTAAAAAGAGCACCTACTGAGTTTATAGGGAATTTTAACAGAAAGAAAGGTAAACATGGAGATTATATGCCATCATAGTCTAGTGCTAGGGGTGGTTACTCTAGCTATAGAGCTAGAGGATTAGGACTTTCATCTTATGAAGGTAAAGGTCAAGGCTAAGTTATGAAACAATGACCCTCATGTGTACATTGTGGTAGGCAACATATAGGTGAATGTAAAAAATTGACTGGGTAGTGCTACTTTTGTGGATCTCTTGATCATATGCTTAGAGATTGTCTAGAAAAATCTAGAATGTTAGAAAGAGGTAGAGGTAGAGTTACATTAAAGTCCATAGTTGAAGTTTCAAAGGCAAGTGGAGTTGGAGAATCATTTGGTAAAGGCAAAGGCAGAGGTTGAACAACCACAATTGGCCAAGGTATAAGGTTACAGTTCTAGACCCCTAACACAGCCTAGAGTATTTGCCATGACTAGGCAAGAAGTTGTTGCTGCTCCAGAAGTATTCACGTGGAAGATGGACCAATAGGTCCCATTGGCACATGTTATTAATCACGTGGAAGATGGACCAATAGGTCCTATTGGCACATGTTATTGATTAAATCATTCACTTGTTACATGTTGGCCAACAAAATCAAATGTCACTTGAATCACATGAATTCCCGCGAGCAATGTTTGCCTTGTATGGTCACGATAAAAAAAAATTAATTTATTGCATTTGCACTTGTACTTGTATAGTAAAATGTTATACTTGTAAAGTATCCTGATGATATTTGATTGTTGGTTGTCACATAAGAATCTTATTATTGTTTTTATTCATTAAGTCATGACTCACCAAATCACAATTATATTTTTCAGATACTGAAGAATAGGGATTAAACACTTTGGTGCTTAGAGTTTTGCATTGAAACACATGGACCATAGGTCGTTGGCTGAATTCCAACTCTTTCTCTCCTTGTGTCATATACATATATTTAGATAGGAACTAGTTATGGTCACTAGTCTTGAACATTAGTTAACGTATATGTACATTAAATACATGTTTGAGTGTGTATGTATAATGAATAAAACCTTTATACATATGTATTTTGGACATGAATGCTATGAGTTTTGGTAATGAAAATGATCATTACATGAACTTCCTCTTAGGCTAAGGACTGGGAAGTAATTCTACAGGCATACTTGAATTCCTAGACATCCCTACATAGACTATTATAAAAGGTTTAAGTTATCGAGAAGACTGAGGAAAGCCATTGGTAAGGGACTTGTAAGGATCATTATCATACTTTTTTATGAAAAAAAGGGAAACAGTTGAAGAGATAGAAGGGGAGACAACTAAAGATGATGAGAACCAACCAAAAACTGACCCACTATAAGATTTAGAGGAGGCATTCATTCAAACACAACTTGAAAGTGTTAAGGACAAATATTAAAACTGTCAAGACTCTTTTGAGGAGAAGAATGATAAGAGAAATAAAAAGAAAAAGGGTAAAAAAGTCATAAAGGTTGAGGAAGGCCAAGAAGAGGGTTCTTTCATAATTTTTATGGCGCATAGACAAATTAACCATGGAAAGACAAATAGGAGATCTCTAATGAAGAGTATCAGCAATAGCTATTAGACTAGTAGTTTTGGGCAATAGGTGAACAGCCTGAGAAGAAGTAAGTTCGACAAATTGAGCTAGAAGTGCCTTATGAGGACCTAGAATAGGGATAAAGCATGTTAAGAAGCGGCAAGCATGGGACAATATAAGGCTTTAAAATCCTTAGAACCATCTTGAAAATTTAAGGTTCCCATTTATAAGGAATTAAAAATGTCTCAAAGCAATCATGAAACCGAATTGCTCCATCAAAAAAATTTTAGACGGACCAATTTAGGTATTCAGTGTAAATAAGGTTTATGGAATGGTTCATATCAAAGCAAGTATTCAAGAATAACTTATATCATGAAAATTTGTATATTCAAAATTAAAAAGCAGATGCCATTTGTATCATTAAAAATAAGATGTATCATATAAAATTGTATAAAATTAATTCAATTACTAGCATATTTAATCTAATGCAAAAAATCACAGTACAAATATCATAAATTGTGCTAAGTTATACAAATCATAAATTGGAAGTTCAAAATGTAGAAAATCTACAAGTAGTCCAAATTAACTTATATATGTAGACCATAATAATATAATGATCTAATAAAAGTTCCCTTTCTAATGAACAAAACAAATCTTTTGTTCCTAGCATCCAACAACATAGCAATATAGTAAAGCAATAACAACTCTCTTGTAAGTTGTATCTTACTACAAGCCCTCCATAACCTATTTTAAAAAAATAAAATTAAGAAACAAAGGCTAATATCAATAAAAGGAATAGTAAAATTAATATACCAATCAATAGAACTAAGTGTGTTCTTGTTTTAATTTACCCCTACCAACACCACAGTTGAATTAAAAGTTAACGAAAAATAAGAATAGCTAACTAAAAAAAACCACAAATGCAAAGGAAAGAAAATAACATAACAAAGAGAGAAAAAGAGAATACAAATTATATTTTCTATATAGTTTATCTTTTTGAGAGAGAGAGAAGAGACACTTATAATCACCGTAAGATCAATCCAACCCTGCAACAACATAAGTTACATTATATAATAATCATAATCCAACCAATCTACATCATAGTTTCAAAATTAGATCAAATCAGACCACAAAACAAACATGCAATAAAATTATAGTGTTAAGAATGGATCTTTTTTTTGTTTAGTCTTTTGATTTCAGCTTTATCTCTTTTGATTTGAGCTTTATCTTTCTTATACCTCTTATTTCTTTTACATCTAATATATCATCAACAAGATAAAAGAGAATTTATTAGAGACAAATAATAGTTAGAAACAATACAGATGAGAAGAGAAGATAGATTAAAAAAAGAAGATGTTAGAGAAAAGGGAGAGCTCAATTTATGACTCTACCATGACTATAGTGATCATAATGTAGGGTAGGTGTGACAGGAGGGAGTTGTTGTATGCAAGAAATATTATAAATGAAAGAAGGTGGAGATTAACAAGAGTTGGAGAGATGCAAGAACTAATGTGTGTGAGAGAGAGAGATCTAAGAAGAGAAGAAATGAGGTGGAGATGATGAAAGTGCGCTTTTGTTTTATGTTTTAGGGTTAGGATTAGTGAAGACTATATGGTGCGTGTGTGTTCATGTATTGTTTGTACACTAAAAATGTGTGAGCATGTGCATGTATGTCCGTGTGTGTGTGTTGTATTGTGCGTTGGACTAATGTGTATGAACGAAAGGGTTTGGCTTTGTAAATGGGTTATCATTTTGTATGTATGAGAGGAAGGATAGGCTATGGATTTTATGTGTGTATGTGTGTGTATGGAGAATTTCAATTTGATTCCATGTCAAGAGGGTTCTAATTTAGTTCTTAGTCCGAAGACACCTAAATCTCCATAACCATCTTATTTAGTTTACTCAGTTCAATTCAAGCTTGATGTTTTACTATACCTTTCAAGATTTTTTTTATCCAATGCCACTCCATTTTAATTTTTGAGTTCTGATGAACTTAATTTATTCATAGTATTTCATTAGTTTTTTTTTTTAACTTAATCCATTATTTTTCTATGTTAGTTTGAGTTATTTTAATATCAATTCATGTTATTCCTCATATTTGAATGTTATATGGTGATTTTTAGGTGTTTGAAAGAATTTAGATGTTTTTTGAGCTAAATTGGACCAAGCTAGCATAAAGATGAAATTATAAGGACTAAACTATAATTTAACTAATGAAGGTTGAAGCATTTTATCTCAAGCACAACTTTTAGTCATAGGCTGCAACTTTTAGGCATCAAACACTATCGCAAGCACGACTTTTGGTCATAGCTTGTGACCACAGTAATCCTTTGTGCAATTTTTTAGCCAAAATTAGCTTTTTCAATGCCTTATAAAAAGCAAACTTAGTTTTTTTTTTTTTTATATAAGGATTAACATCAAATGAACTTTAGAGAGTTTTGGCCAATTTTAGAGCAAGAAAACAAGAGGAAAACAACATTTAAACATCTTTTGATGGAGAAGAACATAAGGATTCAAATTTCAAGCATGAAGGATTGAAGAATTAAGTAACATGAATTCTTTCCTATATTTCTTATTTCTAATATGACTTTTATGGATTCTTTTCGTATCTCTTATGTATTGTTAATTTCCAATATGATGAGAGACTAAACTCCTTTCTTAGGATTGAGTTTGAGCTTACAATGGTGTGATTTATAATTTGACTATATTTTTATGCATGAATGGGACCTGATTTGATTTAATGGTTATGTGCTTAATGCTTATGAATACGTGGCCATTATTTGTATGATTTTAGATGTTGAATGAAGTAATAAGAGTTGAAGTATAATATTGGATCATTAACCATTGAACTTAGTTTATTATAGTCTAGAGATAGATGCATGGCTAATGGCATTCAAGGTTAATCATAAAGCTTGATATGTTAATGTGTAAACTTGTCATGAGAATATGTCTTATTTCATGTTAGCATCATCTTATTTACTTAGAGGAAAGGTTTAAGAATCTTTAGGATAGCCTCCCTCAACATTATCCATTCATAAAGGAATCATAGAGTCTATTAATTAATTTTCATCCATTATAAGGGATAACTAGATCGTAAGTCCTTATTATCATCGTTATTTCAATTTATTTGTTATTTTCAAATTTTTTTTTAAGATTATGTAATGACCATTTTCATTTGCAAATTATGGCATTCATGTCAAAAAACACATATGCATAAAGATTGATTCTTCATACATACTCAATCCAACATGTATTTAATGTACATATATGTTAACTAATGTTCAAGGCTAGTGACCATAAACTAACTCCTATTTAGATATATGTAAAGCACATAAGGAGAGAGAGTTGAAATTCAGTTGATGACCTGTGGTCCATGTGACTCTATGCAAAACTCCATACACCAAAGTATCCAAACCCTATGCTTCAGTATCTAAAAACCATACTTGCAATTTGTTGAATCGCTGCTCAATGAATAAAAACAATAATCAAATTCTTATGGCACAACCAAAAATCAAATATCATCAGGATGCATTACAAATATAAGAATTAACTATACAAATGCAATAGATTGATTTTTGTTGTTACCTTACAAGGCAAACACTGCTCTTGGGAATTCATATGATTTAAATGACATTTGATTTTGCTAGCCAACATATAACAAGTGAACCATTTAATCAATAACATGTGCCAATTGGACATATTAGTCCCTTTTCCAAATGATTTGCAAGTGTTTGACAAGTCAGTCACAACATCCTTTCAGTTCCATATGCAAGTGTACATTCACAATGGTATACCAAGTAATCATTAAGAGCATATAATTCTCACTTGACTTGTATTCACATGTAAAATGTAACAATTCAATCATATATACATGTAATAAAACATAATCATATCATAAAATTATCTCACATGCACATTAGAATCTAATTATGGTTTCTACTCACCTTTTGATGTGACCAACTTTATCATAAGTTTGGTTCTCTCTCTAGGGCTTCCTCAATGTGTTGAGATCCTAACTTTTGATACCTACATGGTTATAAGTATGTCAAACTGATTATGAATGCTTGGAAAGCAATAATGGCATGATCCATGCAAGCGGACTTAGTGTTTATGCATATTTTCCTTATATGGCAGCCTGACCTTGCTACACTCTCACAAAAATAACTCTAGATATACTTATCTAAATGACTTGATTCTTTTTTTTCAAATAAATTGACACATAATCATACAACATAGTCAAATTTCATATCAATATAAGACATATAGAAAATGTGGTGAATTTTTGAATTTTTCACTATTTCAATGTCATCTTAGTCTGAGTATGTCTTACATTCTTGGTATATCTCAAATTATAAAAGTCCAATTGCGAAAAGGATTTATCAAAAGTTACAAAACACATAAAGGAACATTTTTCATATGTTACTCATTATCTAACTCAGTCTATAAAGTCACCAAAACAAATGACCAATCTCAAGTGAGCAAGTTTTCAACAGGTTAATAATTAGTCATGTTGAAGGGGCAATATCTCATTAACCATGATAAATTTGGAAAAAAATTATTTCTTAGGCATGTAGATAAGACATAAATATACAACTTTCAAGTTTAACACATCACCAATTTCTGATTCTATGGCCACCAAATTCTTAGAAAATAGAATTATAAGACTGATGAGGTTTCATCGAGTTCAGGGTTAGTCAAATCCATGAGTCATATCTCTTTCCACACAACAAATTAAGAAAAAATTTTTTATAGGTATTTCTAGGGGATAGAACCCTACAAATTCCATGTTTTTAACTTTGTCTATAAGTCAACAAAATATATGAAAATAGAACGACTGAGGAGATTTTAGTTGGTTGCCAACCACTCCTAATGAAAGAGCCATATCTCCTCACACACACCAAATTAAGCAAAATTGGTTTACATGCTTTTAGATGGGGATAGAGCTACAACTTTTATATTTTAGGCTTTCCCTAATTCCTCTTCTATTGTTATGAATCGTGAGTAGAAAATTTTGCTCTAACAATAAAACCAACACAATCAGCTCTTGTTTCTCTTGAATTTCAACTTCCATACATGAGCTCCACCTCAAATACTCCTTAATTCTTACTAACCATGCATGATTAAAATGTCATGAGGGAGGAATTTCATGTGAAAAGAAGATAAATTAACTTACCTCTTTTCCCAAAACTAAAAAGTTTAGGTTTCCTTTCTAGCTAGCTAACTTTTCTTTGTTTTCTTCTTCTTGTTCTTCTTCTTCTTCTTCTTCTCCTCCTCCTCCTTTCTTCCTTTCTTTCTTTCTATTTTTTGCACTCCCTCATGTTTTTGGCTTTCCAACCTAATCCTATAAGATGAAAATTTTAATTTGTATACCTACCCTAATAAGACAAAATCATGGTGTGTAACATCCCTAGTCACATTCATTAGCATTATCACATGAGCATATGCATTAGATAAATAATCATTTAGAAGTACCATTGCATTTGGGGACATTGGAACATATATGTAGTGTTTGTATAGTTGTATGGCAAATTGTTT